>BPLS01030353.1:156232-192055 GCA_019656275.1 Rhododendron kiyosumense | reverse complement strand
ATTCAGCTGGTCTAACCTGAACCCTAGCTCAAAACTTCATTCTAACCGCTGACAAACCAACAAAAGGATCTGAATTTGCCTTAAAATCAACAATTTTAATTGATAACAAATAACGGGGTAATCGTAGCCAAAAGCATGTCCGCTAGGTTTCTCCATTGGGTTTCTAAGACCCAATTCGACTTTTACTGCGATCAATTTTCTGAGATCAAGACATCGACTTAGTTCTTCCATTATCAAAGTTACGGTTAGGGTTCTGTACAGGAAAGCCACATAGAGAAGAATTCTTTTTTTCGAGTAAAAACACCAAACTTTGAAGGCTCCCAAATGAATATCGTTTCCATTTTCCAATAAAATAAAATCCCCCAATTCAGTAGCTTTAACCTTAACCCTAGCTCGAAACTTCATTATAAAAGCAAACATATAGAAACTGATAAACACACAGAAAACTAAAAAGGTTCCAAATTTGACATACCTGATAATCAACAGCAGGATAAACATAACCAAAAACACGTCTTTATTAGACTCGATTATGGACCAAACTTGACCTTTTTCCCGATCCGTAGTCTACGCAAGCACACAAATAATTGAACATTAGCCATTACACAGAAATGCAGTTCCATATAGATGGTTGAGAGAGAGAGAGACATAAAACCTTTGCTTTGATCACTGATGAAGGGCCGCCCACTCAACGAAATGCAATTCTCTTTGCTGGTTTCCCACCACTGAATCACAATACCAGGGAATTAGACAAATGAAATCAAACATGAAGCGAATTGAACTCCATAAATGATGATGAGAGAAAAAATCGTAGTACTTGCTCCATTTGGTGCAAACACTCTGATTAGCCATCGGAAATCCACACGCCAACACATATGGGCTTAAACAACAACTGCTGCTGAAGCAACAACTACTTGGCCACTACTGCTGCCGGAGAACTCTCTCAGCCGCCGCCTTTTGATCATGATTGAAGTGGAACGGATTGTCCGCCGTCGACGTAGAGAGGTCCCATGGGGACTTAAGGTTTGGTTGGAGGGAGAGAGAGGAAGTCGACAGAGGGAGGGGAGAGAGGGATGCGGTGGTGCGGTGGGTCGATTGAAGAGAGAGAGAGAGAGAGAGAGAGAGAGAGAGTCGCGAGAGAGGGGGAGATTGAGAGAGACAGTCGCTGGATTATTTGTGTGCGGCTAGGGTTCCCATTTTGAAAATCAAATCAAATCAAAAGTTTATCAAAAATTCCATTTAGGATAGCCCTTGGATAGATTAGATATTTACCAAAATGCCATTATAGAATGGAGGGTGTAGATTTATAGATGAGACAAATCTGAGCGTTGGTTGTCTTTTGGATTCAAACTCAGACCTCCCTTATTATATAGATATATACACACACACATTAACACACATTAAATGGTGTGGTTGGCAGGTGGATTTTTCCATTCCCATTTCTGCACTATTGGTGTTTGGCACGTCATTCCCGAAATGGATTTTGGCAAAATAGATTCACCGATTTTACGGGTGTGTTTGCCTCCTTTCTTTTCCCATTTTCAAATTCTCCTTTTCCCATTTTGAGTGTCTGGGGAGCTACTTCTGGAATAGCTTTTCTGAAAACTCATTCACCATTTTCGGAGTTAGAGGCCAAAAGTGAGAAGTTGGTCCGGAGGTACTTTTCCTACTTTTACATTTTCTCTTTTTTGGTTCAATGACCAAATTGCCCTACCTAAATGAATGTATTACCAATTTTACCCTTCTTTTATCCTTATCATGTACATGCAGGCCATGTTTGATAAGTGTATTAGGCCTTGGGATAGGATTAGCAATCCCATTGGCTTTCTAATTCTTTGTTTGGTTGTCAAGCTAGGGATATGATTGAGAAGAGGATGGGATTACTAATCCCACAGTATTCCCGGATTACTAATACTATGGGGTACTAAGTATTAGTAATCCTGTCCTAAGTTTCCTCATGCAAAATGACCACATTGCCCATAATTTTTTACTCATTACCAATAATACCCTCCATTACTACTGCTCTAGCATTGCTTTGTTGTTTCTGCTGTGGTATTGCAAAATCTGTTGTTGATTCTTATCTCTCCATGATCATTGGGGAAAAAGAAAAAACCAACCACAACAATCATCGTGAATATGTAGTCTGCATTTGTTCATTTTGGTGGCACAAGCGTTATCAGATGGATTGGAGGAATTGGCTTTGAGAATGCGGTCTGCAAAGGTGTAGCTGTAAAAGGGTGTTCCACTTTCTTCAAAAAAATATTTTTTGAAAAAGAAGGTAATTTCAAGTTCAAAAATCATGTGTGTAAAGTAAATAATTTTTCTACCAATATGAATCTTATTTAATAGATCTCATTGAGATTTTTTAAACAATGTAAAAGAAATCTAATTTTTTTTTTTATTATATTTGAGCTCGAAATTACTTTCTTTTTGAAAAGAGGATTTAGAAAGAAAACGAAATGGGGTCTTAGTCCTCGCTCTCCTCCTATTTCACACCTTTTATTTGCAAACTGTCAAAAAATTGCAAATTCGTTAGCTAGTCTTCCATGCAATTCCATAGACCAGGTTTTCACCCATGGGTATAATTGAAAAATGTAATTTGTATCCTATCCCTTGGTGTTCCAATCAAACAAAGGATTGAGATTGGTAATCACAATCCCATGATTTAATCCTTACACAATCAAACACCCACTTGGGATTACACTCGGTATTACTAATCTCATCTCTTTACTAATCTCATCTCCTTACTAATCCTATCTAATCCAACACATTTATCAAACGGGGCCGCAATTTAGACTTCACCTTTCCCATTTTTACATTTTTCTCCTCTTGTTTTTCTGCTGAAGTAGTTGTGTAATGTTAGCAATGTGTGTATTTTTTTTTTCAATTCGTTAAATGAGGTTAATAGTTTTCTTATTTCAAATATTACTTACATGGTAATATTTTTTTAATTACCAAATAAAAATATTTATAACTCAAAGTTATGGGATATTTTTAAACCGCAATAAGCAATTTTTTCTATTTAAATACTAACTTAAAAATAAATGGAAAAGGCATTATTCATAATCTTTTAACAAGGGCAATATGGTAAAAAATCAACCTATATTTCATTTTCGTCATTCATCTACTAAACACTATCACTGTTCCAAAATATATTCTGTACATATCCAAACATTACTACCATATTCAAAACACATTCTGACCATAATTCAAAAAATCAAAATGACAAAAAGCTAAAAATGA
Source organism: Rhododendron kiyosumense (assembly GCA_019656275.1). Taxonomy (NCBI): domain Eukaryota; kingdom Viridiplantae; phylum Streptophyta; class Magnoliopsida; order Ericales; family Ericaceae; genus Rhododendron; species Rhododendron kiyosumense. The sequence continues at coordinate 188,815 of BPLS01030353.1, read as the reverse complement.
AAAGCCAAAAAGTAGGCTCCCAAACACCCCCTAAATCAAATAGAACTCAAAATGAGGCCCAAATGAGCTTTTTTCATTTTTGTATTTTTCCATTTTCGGTCCAGATGAGCTTTTTCCAATTCTGCCCTCCAATTTTTGGCTATTTGACTTTGTTAGGGCGCTCGTTGAAAGCTTTAGAGCCAAAAATTTACTATGTCTATTTAGGATAAAATAATCCAAAAAAAAAAGATATTTGCACTGATTCAAACGGATTGAAAATTTAAACTCTTAATCTTTTAATCATGTTTTTTACTAATATATAAACAGTGTAAAAAATTAAATTCTCTAATTTTCAATCCGTTTAAACCAGTATGAAAAATTTATTTATTTTAATCATTTTATCTTAAATAATCTAATAAAATTTTGACTCTAAAGCTTTCAGGCCCCGTTTGATAACGGGTTTGGGAGTTGGGATTGGAGTAATAATCCCATGGGATTATTAATACTTTGTTTGGTAACAAAAAAAGGTTCGGACTATTAGTCCGTTGGGATGCTAAATCCGGGGATTAGGGGGTATTAGTAATACCCCGTGAGACTTGGTATTCGTAATCCGATCCCAACCCATTCTCATTACTAATCCCTTTTCATTACCAATTTCTTCTATCAATTCAATCTCATCATCTAATCACATCTCAAACAAACATGATATTAATAATCCCATCATCTAATCACATCCCAAACAAACATACTCATTATCAATCTCTTTTCATTAATAATCTCATCTCATTTCCAATCTCAATCCTAATCCCATCTCCTTATGAATCCCATCTATTTATCTCCGTTATCAAACGGGGCCTCAATGAGTATCTTAAGAGAGCCATATAACCAAATAAAGAGGATAGATATAAATAATAGAGAGTATGAATAACATACCTTGAATATCAACGAGGGAGTTAGGGGAGCTGGCCTGCTATCTCGGCTAATGGGGTTGTGCTCCGGTCACGTTCTAATGATTGAAAACGTTCACTTCGTAGAGCTCGTTTAGTTGAACAAATATGTAAAAAATCAGCTCAATCAGATATCATTAAGTGCCTAATCAAAACTTTTTTGTTTTGAAAAGAATGAATCCAAAACACTGGATCAAATCTACTAGAATCAATTATTGGCAAGTTATATGTGTTTCGATCAGGTATTTAATGATATCCGATCAAACTAATTTTGTTACATATTTGTTCAACTCGATGAGCCCTACAAAGTGAATGTTTTCGATCATTAAAGCAAGACCGGAGCGGAGCTCCTTTGCCTGAAACAGCATGCTGTTGTCCCTTCAAAAGACAGCAGCTCCCCCAACTACATCAAGGAGCGCCCTTAAAAAAAGTTCTCTAGTAGAAATCATGAATAGCATACCTAGTCATGTCAAATCGAAGAGAAAGAGACAAAAAGTAGAATAGGACACGGCAAAAGTCTGTTGAAAGGGATTACGCAACAACAATTTAGAAAAGAAAATCAATAAACGGGCAATTTGCGAACGTCAAATTAAGGCTCTGACTACTTTTGAAAGCAAAGGGCAAGGAAGCCCATTTGTTAATGAAAGCAAGTGGGTTTGAATTGAAAAGTGGTAATTTTTATTTTGTTTGTCTTTATTTAAATTTTTTTTGTATTTATTTATTTTACATTAATTTTTTTGACTTATTGATTCATTTCGACGAAAAGAATCGAAAAAATAACAAATTTTGATCGAAACTCATCATTTTTTAAATAAAGATAAAAATAAATCAATAAGTCAATTTTTTTACTTATACTTGTCTTTGTGAAAGAAATTATGAGTTTCGACAAATTTTTTTTACCTTTTCTATTCATCTCGTTGATTCGAATCAATAAATGACAAAAGTTTAAAGTAAAATTTACAAATGCAAATTTTTTTTAAATAAAGACAAAAAATATTATTATTCCACTTTTTAAAGCCAAATGAGAATGGTCGTGGTAGTAAAAAAATGCTTCATGGCATTATCAGCTCCCATAAGGCCCCGTTCCAGAAACGGGAATAAAAATTTATTTTTTAAAAAGACAATTTCAAGCTCAAAAATTACTCCATGTTTACGCAAATAATTTTTTTAACAATATAGATCTTGTTTGATAGATCTCATTGAGATCTTTTAAACGGTGCAAAAAAAGTAAAAAAATAAATTTTCATTTACATTATTTTTAAATTTGAAAATGTGAATAAACTGCTTACTCCCTCCGTCCCAATTTACTTGTCTCAGTTTTATTCTAATTGGATAAAAAAAACTAATTATATTTTTAAATTGTTAATGAATTTTATATCAAATATGGATCTTATTTGATATATCTCAATTTGTTCTATAATACAATATTTTCAAAATCACTTAAAACATTATAAATTACAATATTCATTTTCATAATTCGTTAAAACATTATAAATTAAAGGCTTGGGCAACTTGGTAAAAAATCAATTCATAATTCATTTTCAATATTCATCTACCAAACACTACTACAGTTTCAAAATACATTCTGCACATTTCTTCTAAACACTCCTATCATACTCAAAATACATTATGATCATAATCTAAAAAGTCAAAAAGCTGAAAATGAAAAATAAAAAATAAGCTCCTAAACACCCCGGAGGCGGGGGAGCTGCTGCCCCGGCTGAATGGAATTTGCTTCGGTCTCGCTTTGATGATTAGAAACATTTATTTTGTAGAGCTCGTCGAGTATAACAAGTATACCGAAAATTAGCTTGAACGAATATCATTAAAAGCCTTATCGAAACAGTCTTATCTTAAAAAGAATGAATCCGAAATACTGGATCAAGTCCCCTGAAACCCATTATTGACAAATTATATGTATTCCGATCAGCCACTTAATGACAGCAGCTCCCCTTTAAGGGGCAGCAACTTCCCAGCCTCATAAACACCCCTAACTATATATCACTTGATCCTCAAAACCACATTCGCTACAGGGAATGACTTCGGTGTCCCAGGTCATTTTGGGGATACCGTAACTTTTGGAATAACAAAACCATTATGAGTATAACCAAAACTTATTATGAGCATAACCAAAACCATTATGAGCATAATAGAACCATAGTAAGGCATAACATTGTTTGTTATACTTTGGTTGGGTTTGGTTATGCCTTGGTTGGTTTTTGGATATTCCTTGGTTATACCTTGTTTGGATTCGGTTATGCTTGTAATAAGTTTTAGTTATAATCATAATGGTTTTATTATGCAAAAAATTACGGTGTCCCCAAAATAATCGGGAACACCATAGTATCATCCTTCTCTATATATACATATTATACACTTCAACCAAAGTTGTGCTTCTTGGAAATAACCATTCCTCTGTACCTTCCTTTCATCTCGAAACCACATTCTCTCTCTCTCTCTCTCTCTCTCTCTCTCTCTCTCTCTCTCTCTCTAACATGGTGTCAACTCCCCTCGTAAGCGACATCAAACTATCATCGGTGGTTCCATCTATACCAACCGGAGACAACAAAATCCACGAACTCACAAACATAGACTTAGCCACGAAACTTCACTACATTAAAGGCCTCTATTTTTTCAACCAGAACTCCGTCCAAGGCATAGGTATCTCCGACATGAAAAAACCCATGTTCCCGTTGCTCGACCGCTACGCCGCCGCCTCCGGCAGAATCCGGCGGTCGGAAAACGACCGGCCGTTTGTCAAGTGTAACGATAGTGGTGTACGGATTGTTGAGGCCGATTGTTCCAAAATTACCCTTGAGGAATGGATGAAGGGTATGAAGGATGGGTGGGAGATTAATGAGCAGCTTTTTTACCCTCCTGCCCTTGGTCCTGATCTGGGTTTTGCTCCACTTGTTTTCGTACAGGTAATTTTTTTTTCAGAACAAAAAAGTGTATTTTTTATTTTTGTAATTTTTTGCACTCTTCTACTTATATCCTCTTGTACTTCTTTTAGGGCATGCATTTTTTCGGGTGATTAAAAGACGTGACCACAATGCGTGAAAGTCAGTTATAATAAGTGAGGATAGTTTATAGTTTCATGTGAATAAACACAAAAAATTAAATTGTTCTAGGACCTTTATTTATTTTTATTTTTTTGGGTGTAGAATCATATATAGATTACGTATGTATATACGGGTATTGATTTTTACACTTTTCTTTTTATAATTCACACTCTTTCTTTTTTGTCTTTATTTACTTGAATTTGTCATTTTGCCCTTTATTCGATACACCTTTTCATGCATTCAAGGACAATGTTATAAATTTATGTAAATAAAAAAAAAGAGTGTGGATGGTTAAAAGGGAAATGTGAAAATTATTTTCCATTACATATGCTGCTCATATCCGAAAAGATACTAAATGAAAAATCACGAGGAGAGATATTTTCTGACTTTGGTTTTTCATTTTATTGTGCAAATTTACGTGGCAACGGCTTCATTCCGCTAAGAAAAATAAGTATTTATTTTTTAAATAAGTTATTATTTTTTGAATTAAAAGTAATGTATTAATTGTAAGAGAATGATATGTTTTGTAAAATAAAAAAAAAATATTTAAAAATAATAATCTTAACAGAACGGGATCGTCTGATCATAGTCTTTTTCATCTACTCCTACCCTCTGGGCTCGATCTAGTTCCATATTTGTTTGTTCATTTGTTTAATAATCGGGCCGTTCATTTGTTTAATAATCGGGCCTTCATTGATGGAGTAAAAATATAGCTTTTTCATGAATAACTTTTTGAATTCTTTTTCATTAAGCTAATTGAGATGTAACATTTCCAAGAATTTTAATCGAAATTATGCTATTTTATGGATCAGATTATTGCAAAAAAATGATAGTATTAGTTAACTATTTTCGCAATTAACATCAAAAGATTTCGCAATATAAATGTGTGCCATAAACATCTATTCGCGAGTAATCGTAGGATTTTGTTAAGGTTCTTATTTTTTAAGTATTTATTTTTAACTTTACAAGACAAGTCGTTTTCTTAAATACTTCACATTTAATTCAGAAAGTAGTGAGTAAAAATTTAGTGATAATATTTTCATAGAGGTAAGGAGAAAAAGTGGAGGTAAAAGTTGATGTGAAAGACGTAATATAAATGATAATGTCTTTTTAATAAGTTAGAATTATGAAGCAGGACACTTAAAAAGAAACGGAGAGAGTACTTATTTTCCTTAGTGGAACGGAAAGTCGGAAATCCGTGCATTATCAAACCTCCAAAAAATATCTCTCTCTATTTTTTTTTTTTACACCAAGTTAAACTAGTCAATGAATACTTTAATTTGTTATAAAAAAAAAGAAAATAATATATAGAAATATTTTTGAGGAGTTTGAAAATTCACGAATCCCTGTAAGGGACTTTTAAAATGGGACTGAGGGATACATTATTTTAGATACATTACTGTTTCTAGAACCTTATTTATTGTCTCAGCAGTCAGCATATCCCCTAAAAGTAAGGTTGTTTGAATTTTTCCATGGATTGGACCATCACAGGCTTCACAGCCATATAAATTAGGTAAATGCAGCTGTGATGTATATTTATGGAGAAAAACTTATTCACGGATGGAACGTGAATAAATTTTAGGGCGCTCGTTCTCGCCCGTCCTAAAGTGTTATGGACGATCCGGACAGGGCCAGCCCAAGAGGCCACCACCTTAGGCCTTTTGGTTCAAAAAAATGAGGCACCCCTTCCTAAATAAGTATATATATTTTCTGTGTGCAACTATAATACAAACTCCTTTGATGGTTTAGTGATAAAGTATAATTTACTCTTTCACATGAGATGCCTGGGTTTAAATTTTGGTAAGGTACATTTTTGAAGTGTCTTTTTGCCAAAAAAAAATTCTCGAGTCACACAAATTGGGGTTGCTGCCTGCTGTGATTAGAGCTGTAAATGAATTGAATCATTCGCGAACTGTTTTGAGGCTCGGTTCAGCAAAAACTCGTTCGAGTTCGATTCGTAAACTAAACGAACTGAACCTGAACCTCAATTCTAGGCTCGTTCCATAAATGAGCCGAACTTGAGCCTAATGGTATTCGGCTTGGTTAGGTTCGCGAATATATACTTAAATTTAATTAATAATTCAATACGGGTTTATTTGTAAATATAAAAAACTTTAAGGTTGTATATATAATTTAATACTTATTTTTCTCCCAAATTCTATATGATCAATGAGAGAGTTTAAGTTCGCTTGAGTGTAATGAGTTGAGTTGAGCCGAACCAAACTTGAGTTTTGACGAGCTCAATTCGAGCTTAGATTCGGCTCAGCTCGATTTATTTGAGTTTAACGAGCCAAATTCGAGCCAAGATGTTCAAGTTCAAATCGAATCCGAGCCGAACTCGAGCCAAACTAGTACCTTAACGAACCCAACCGAGCCGAACCCGAGCCTTGAAAAATTTTAACGAACCGAACTAGAGCCAAGTTGTTTAGGCTCGAATCGAACTCGAGCCGAACTCATACCTTAACTAACCCGAGCCGAACTTAACAGGGTTCAGCTCGATTCGGTTCGTTTACAGCCTTAGCTGTGATTCAAACCTAAGTCTACTGAATATTATTGCAATCGCACAAGCCATTAAGGCAGAAATATTTACTATATTGAATAGTATGAACGAAAATGATATATAGATAAGTATTTCTATTTATTGTTTTTTAAATTAAGAAATTTATGTAGGGCACTATTCCACTATTGAGTATTGGCCTAAAGCATTCAAATACCTTGGGTCAGTTCTGGATCCGGATTAAAAATAATTTATTACCATTAGTAGATTATTTTTACATTAATAAATTATTTTTAATCCGAATCGTCCAAAACATTTTTAAACGGTTGAAATTGAGCATATCCGTAAATAACTTATTCTCGGTTCTGCCGGGAAGTTTCTCTCATATTTATGTGGCTACAACTGTTTGAACATGTCATTAAAAATTGGGATAATGCTGGGCCGGTCCCATTTCTTGAATTCTTGGCTGGAGAGATCCTACCCGTATAACCTTCATGTCTTGACTATAATTTTTATTGTACATATCCAAATTTAAAAATATACATATATTTGAAACCTTATTTTTATTTTAAATATTTTATAGAGCACTAGAGTTTAAGTTTATGCACTTTCATAAAAATTTTAGGGTATACTTTTCTATCATAGGGTTTTAGCGATTTATACACTTTCATAGGGTACCCTAGGATTTAGGTATTTTTATAGGGTATCCTATGGTTTAGATATTTTTAAAGAGTACCCTAGAGTTTAGACATTTTCAGGATTTAGGATTTTAAGCACTTTTATAGAATTTAGTATTTCATTAATTGGAGGTAACCTGATGGGAATTATTTTTTATTTACTGTACCTAGTGGTAATAAGTCCAATTTTTTATTCTCTTTGAAAATTTTAATTTTAATTTTATTTTAAATATTGATTTCATTTAGTAGATCTCTACAAGTTGACCTCAAAAATGTAATTTTTATAAAGAAAGATATGTGCAACAAGAATTATAAAACATTTTACTACTTCATCCGTCTCTTTTTAAGTGTCCCTTTTTAAGTGTTTTGCTTCGTAACTTTAACTTATTAAAAAAACATCATTATTATACCTTTCACATCAATTTTTTCCTCCACTTTCCCTACTTACCCATTATCATTACACTTTTACTCACTAACTTTTCAAAATGGAATCTACTTTTAGGGACAAAATAGATAATGCATCAATTTTTACTCATTAACTTTACAAAATGGACACTTATTAAGGAACAACCCAAAATGAAATACTGGACTCTAAATAAGGGATGGAGGGAATAATATTTAAAAAACAAAAGGGTGAAAGAGGGAGAAGAAAGAGAGAGGTTGAGTGATGGAAGAGAGAGGAGGGAGAAAAAGAAATGCCGAAGAGAAGAGGGTCAAACGGATGGAGAGGGAGAGGGCAAAAATGATAGTATTCATACAATAATTTAAACACAACACCAAATACAATCTCTGGGCTGTACACACTATTATGTATGGGCCCTACATATATGTGAAAGGTTGTGTAAGTTATTTTGTTTAGATCGTTGTGTGAGTAGGAGAGAGATGAGTGGAGAGAGTAATAGAAATAGAAATTCAACCGTAGTCTGTAGTCTTCATTAGCCTGAGTATTGCATGCGTGGGGGCTGGGGAGAGGATTTGGTGGGAAAATAATTGTGTGTAATTGTGCACCAGGACTTGACGGGGTAAATTCAAATCAAGTAGGACCGGCCTGAAATTCCACTTAAAAATTGCCGCCCATTTGGAGTATTTGTTCTTTCAGCACTCAAAGTCAAACCTTCGTACATTGTGGAGTCGGGCAGACCATATGCATATCTGTTCACATATCTGTTCACACGTGTCATGTTTTTGTGATCAGAGCGGGGATCAGGCTATAGTGAGGTGATCGATTTATTAGGAAAGATGAACTTGAAAATTGTGTGGTGTGACGGGATAATATTTCATAACAAAAGTGATAGAAGTATCACACCTTGACTTTCATTGTTTGTGAAAAAAGGAGTTGAGAATGATTGAGACACATGGAATGCAGACATGTTTCGCTAAGCAAAAAGTGCTCTTTGTTCTTGTTTAATTTTTTTTTTTTTTGCTTTTATTAGTTTTGCATTAAATTTTTGTGGATTATTGAATTGGAAAAGTAAAATTTTTCCTAATATTTTTGGAAATATATAAGATTGAGCAAAAAAAAAAAAACTAACTTTTTTGACTCTTTTTTTGTGTTGAAAAGTGGATATTTCTCAAAATATTTGAGTAAACGTTAAAAAAAATTGGGTTTTTTGATTCTATCGTCGAGACGAATCAATAATCCACAAAAGTTTGGCGCAAAACTGATAAATGCGAAAAAAAAAATGAATAAAGACAAAAAGTGCACTGTTTGCTTAACGGGACTATATTTTCAATTTTCGAATGAAAATGTCATAGAAGCAGAGGACTAGTGAATGGGGTCTCTTTGGCAAAACTTTTGGGGCGGCGGGGGTGGGTGTTTCACGGGTTTTTTTAATTTATTTTCCTAGTAAAAAAATTAAAAGTAATGTATTATGAGAAAATGATTTATCTCGTAAAGTAAAAAATAAGTATTTAAAAAATAAAAACCGTAGCGGAATGGGCCTTTTAAAGGGTACACATAATAAAATAGAAACTATGGGAAAATTTTAATATTGACCAAAATGTTGTAGACTAGAACTTTTTGATTTTGTCATTGTTTAAATTTTTTTCGCGTTTGTTAGTTTTGCGCTAAATTTTTAAGCATTATTAATTCGACTCAACGAAAAGAATAAAAAAATAAAAAAATAGACTTTTACATGTATTTTTAAAAATAGCTAAGAAAAAAATAAAAAATTTAATTTTTAAAATTTTTTCATGAATATTTTAAAAAATACTTGTTGCTCGCCATAATTTTCCTAAGAACTTGGCTTTCTTTTTGTCCCTTGGCAATTTCATTCCAGTTCACATGGTTCAAATGTGGAGGATTATCGGTGGGGCTCAGCTGGGCCCACGTCCTTGGGGACCCATTCGCAGCTTCAACATTCATCAACACGTGGGCCAACATCATGGCTGGTCAAATGCCACCTCAGCCTCTCAAGTTGCCAAATAGTACTAACACCGGAGAATGCCAATTCTCACCAAATTCCAATTCCGAGAAACCACTTTCCCTCAAAAGGGTCGACACTGTCGATGACTACTGGCTAGTTTCCAGTTCCTGTAAGATGGAAACACTTTCCTTCCATTTCACTGCAAGAAAACTTGACCAGATAGCATCAAAAGCTTCGGGCCTAAACCAGTATTTTCATCTCCTCGCCGCATTGATGTGGAAATCGCTAGCGAAAATAAGGGGAGAATCCGAACCGAGGGTTGTGACAATATGCAATAGCGATCCTCGCAACAAGGGAATTGAAGGCTTAAGCAATAGTCAGGTCATTGGCACGGTGGAAGCAGATTTCGAGGTCGCAGAAGCCGATTTATCGGAGTTGGCCAAGTTGATCGAGGAAAAAATGGTGGATGAGAGAAGTTTGATCGACGAATGGGTGGGGAGAGAAAACGGAAAATCGGACTTTATTTTATACGGGTCCAACTTAACGTTCGTGAATTTGGAAGAGGCGGAGATTTACGGGTTGCGTATAAAAGGACAAAAGCCTGTTTTCGCAAGTTATGGCATTGGTGGTGCTGGCGACGAAGGGGTGGTTCTGGTGCTTCCGGCTCCGGCAAATGGCAAAGGAGGCGATCGTGGTGATGGAAGGGTGGTGACAGCGATCTTGCCAAAGGATCAAAATTTCCAGTTGAAGAATGAACTTAGAAATGAGTGGGGTGTTCTTTGAAGTTGATCATGGAGGGCACCATTATTCCAAATGTTTGTGGATGTGACAATGTGGATGGTAGTTGTTTGATTCGAATGTGATACTACTATTTATGAGTGCAATAAGATCAAGACTATGTCAATGTAGAGCATGAGCAATAAGAGCATACTTGTGTTTATGGCCGTATATAATAAGATGTCTTCGCGGCCAGAGATAACGGTGGCGCGCGAACAGGACTAGATTTGTAGAGTACCATTTTCTGGTACTGTACAGTAAATAATAGGAGCAATTCTATTTTTATAAACTTATTTTTCTTCTTCGTTTTATGTGGTTTGTTCGTCTTTTTTGAATATATGTCGGATTCGTGTTATATTTTTTAATTAATTATCCGTCTCAATGAGAGGAGTTTAAAAAGTACAAAATTATTACAGAAAGCAAAAAAAATTGCACTAAAGACAAAAAAAGTATCAAACACTTGTTTTATTTGTCTAAAGTGCCGTCTTAAGTACAAAAATATTAAAATAAGTTTCAGACTTATAAGTTTATAAAAACGTAGCCTTAGATCAATCTAAAATTTCAAAGAGAGAGAGAGAGAGAGAGAGGAGAGAAAGAGACCAATAATATTTTTTTCTCTATCTCTCTTCAATCATTATCCATATTTTCTATTATTATTCTATTTCTCTATACACTCATTACTTACAAATTCAAATCCAAAATTCCTAAACAAACGGGGTCTTTGTTTTCCGCCTCATTTGCAAAATTCTTTGATCTGCCATTGTAAGAAGATCAGCTTTCCACATGAACTTCATTGTCCAAAAAAGCACCAAAGTAACTTGTTCGGCTAAATAACTTATTCAAAAAAAAATTGCATTTGTTAGTTTTTTGTTTATTTTTTTAAGAATTATTGGCAAAAAACTACGATCAAAATCTATTTTTTTTGGAATAAAGACGAAAAAATTGGCTTATTTCTGTCTTTATTTAAAAAAAATTGAGTTTCGGTCATAATTTTTTTTTTCTCTTGTCATGATGAATCAATAATCCACAAAAATTTGACAAAGAATCAACAAATGCAAAAAAAATTAAATAAGGACAAAAAATGATCCACAATGGCTTTTTTAGCCGAACAAGGAGAAGAAAAAAACATAGGTAATATTCAACCGACCCAATCGCTAGTCGAATGTGCCAAATATTTGGGGAGACAAGAGGCTTATCCTCCACGATAAGGGGAAAAAAAGAAGAATAAACATAATTTACCCTCTAAACTTGCAGGTTTGACCGTTTAACACCCATCCCACTATGAAGTTTATCTAAACATTGTTTATTAAAATTAATTAATACTCCCTCCGTCCCAAATTGATTGTCCGGTCCGCAAAACGGAGTGTTAAAAATAATGCAATTTTTGCAAGAAAAAATTAAAAGTTTTTCAACAACTTACTAGATATCAATGAAAATTTTAATTTGTGAAAAAAGTTTGAATTTTTTCTTGAAAAAATTGCATTATTTTTAACACTCCGTTTTGCGGACGGGACAATCAATTTGGGACGGAGGGAGTAGCAGACTCTCAAAATTAGTCGAGGTGTGTGAAGCTAGACCACACACCCAGTTATAAAATAAATAAATAAAGTTCAACGTGCCAATAATCGAAAGATTCGAAACAGAGTCCAAATATTTACAGCAATATATTTTCTGTTTATACTTCTATTTACAGCAATCATAAGATATTTTACAGTCATATTTACATCGAAGAATAAGCAAGCACACAACGCATCACACTTTCTTTTTTCTTTTTTCTTTTCTCTCTTCCTTTCCTTCTTTCTTTTTCATTTTTTAACTCTAGAAAAAGTATAAGAGATAATTCTAGAAAGATATAATAATTAGAACAATTCTGATTATATCTCTCCCCATTTGATACCCTTATATAGGCACAGATCATAACTGTTAGCCAAAGATCGCATCTCTGTGATTAATCTCAATAGCTATGCATGTCTATTCTTAATAGCCATATCTATTTATGTGATCCTAATAATCATACTTTTTAGTTTAATCACAGTCTGTTCATTTAGCCTAAATAGACACACATTTTGTACTTAAATCCAATGTTCACACCCTATTCATTTAACCTGAATAGACATGCCTCTCAGATTAAAACCGTTCACCAATAATTATATTTAATATCCATTTAATATTTTAGAAATGTTCCAAACAGTTTTTACTTCCAGGATAAATACTCCCTCCCTCTACAGCTTTCATGTTGCTTCAAAAGTAAGGGTATAAATTGCCAGGCAAATTCAACCCAAAGGAATTTACATTATCACCCAGACTGCCAATAATTTTGATTCAAATTTTGAAAGATATAAGAGAGTCGAATTTTTTTTACAATTTACAGCATATACATACAATCATTCTAAACCACATAACTTCTGTAACTTAGCTATCTATAAGCTTGGAGGGTTTTCCTTCCAGATATCATATCAGTATACAACAGGCATTCGCAACCCACTGATTGTCCTCGTAAATGAAAGAACTTGCAGCATCAAGTTTGTTTGAGACTTAGAAAATCGTCTACATCCCGAACTACAACACAACACAACAAAATGAGAACAAGATCGTTATAGATTAGTACTATTACCATACAAAGAAAACAGATCGAACAATATCATTGACTTATCATCCATGGTGATAAACGTACCACATAAGCCAGCCCCGATGAGTATCGCTTCGTTGAGCACTTTCTACGACAATCACAGGCTAGAGAATAAAGCAAGACGACGAGCTGCTGGAAGCAGGAAGGGTAGAGTTCAGTGCGAAGACAAATTTGTACGTTCCAACTATAAACTGTAGAAACATTGTCAGATTCCTCGGATAAGAAGATCATCGATCTCCTGTTAGAGTATCCAGTTCTTTTGCTACCTATTGCCCGGGTTTCTGCTACATATATTTTCCCTCTGAGTTTTTTTGTTGTAGGTTTTATCATGAAAACAACAATGTGATGTATTTTGGTCCGGAGTCTGTATGGACATTAGAGACTCTCTCTCTTCTGTCCATCGATCTTGAAAGTTGACTTCTTTCCGAATTCTGGATGTTGTAATTTTGGCGAAGAGAAAGCCGATATGAGAGGCAACTACGAAGCTGAAACACTTCATTTTAGTCCACTATATGTGTCGGACACTTCATCGAACTTTCAATCCTAAACACACGTACGTCACTTGGCATGTCTCATATGTGTTTATACTTCATCCAACGAGATACATCAGGGCACAATTTCTATGCCCCTATGATATCACATGGAATTTTTCTTGTTTTGATATATAGATACTGTAATATTTGCTAGTAATTGAATCATACTCTGGTATCGTAAGACACATTAGTTATTTCTGTTGCAATGTCCAGTATTAGTGTCATGTGTTATGTTCGGAATATGAACACTTTCAGTTGTGCATGAATACTGTATTTGAATAGAGATTTGTGGAGGGAAAAGAGAAACAGAAAAACATTGGACTAATTTTTGGGAAAATGACGGCCAAGAACGTGCTTTGATAATTAATATCTGCCAAGGACGTTTTGTTCATTAACAAATATTCTCAACATGTCCTTAAAAGATATTAATTATCAAAACATGTCCTGAACCGTCATTTTCCCTTAATTTTTCATAACCTTTACCTGAGATTACCTCTTCTCCTCAGGGCCAGCCCTAGGCCTAGGCCCACCAAGCGGTGGCTTAAGGCCTCCCCAAAAAGCCCAAATATTAGGGCCCCTCACCATTATAGGTTAACATAGTATACTAGGAGTCTTTAGACTCAACATTTGTACCCAAAACTAACTTAATTGAGTGAGGCCATTCAAAAACTAAAGGCCCAAATGTTTTTGTAAGCCCAATTTGGCCAATTCAACTCTTACTCTTAAAAGAAAAAAAGAAAAGAATTTTACACAGAAACAAACCCAGTCGACTTCTCTCACCCCAAAATTTCATCTCCTACTTGTGAGTTGGGGCCCTAACCCTCAAATTCCAAATCAAAGCAAACCCCCCAAATACTTTTAGCACTTGACGAGGTAAAAACTTGATACAACATGCAAGAATCAGTTTTTGGCGGCAAGGAATAAATCTACCATTTAAATTTGATAAATTGATTCGATGCCTTGTTGGATTGTTTTCTTGCCTCTCAGAATTCTCTTTTCATTTCAGGTATGACTATGGGCATTAGTTAGTGTAATGTCAAGTAATTTTTGTGACCTCAACATATAAGTATTTGCAAGTTTTACATTTGCATCTTTTGAAAATATAGTATTTTTAAATGCGAAGGGCCCCAAATTGGTTGATCGCCTAGGTCCTCATAAAACTTAGGGCTAGGCCTGTTTCTCCTCCCTATAGGTCCCATACCAATCCCTACACTAATCCAGCATCCAAACTCAATCTTCAAGCAGCGATGCACAACATCGCTGTCATGCACAATCTCAGCCGTCTATTTCTGCAATTAATGATCAAGATGTGTTTTAGTATTCTTGTCATACAGTATTAAATAACAAACACATCTGAATCATTGATTGTCAAAACGAACGACTGATATTGTGTATGACAGGACACAGCAGGCCAACAGAGTTCGGTTGGGACTTGTGGCTTTCCCAGTTATATTATAAACTCGAAGATTGAGTTAGAAAATTTATCTCACTGCCATCAGTAGTAAAATCATCACCACCTTGGGTATAAAGTGGTCGGTACCTCGAGCGGAACGGCCACAGAGAAGCTGCGAATTGCCTCAACCTCAAGCACCTCCTCCGGTTCCTAGGTTCTTCTTCGCCGCGAGAAGAATCTTCAAAGCCGTCAACCCGAACTCCACCGCTCTGATCCGTTGCGACCGGAAGCTCATGCCGACAAACGGGACAAGAGTTATGGAGCCTCAACCAAGGCACAATGCAATCGGAATGGTATATGTGTTTACAAGGCATTTCCCTTGCTTCCCCGCCAACTTTGAACTCCTCCTTACAAACGGGGCAACTCGAATCGTCACCCAGATGATCCGCCGTGATTTTTACCGTCGGCAGAGAATCTATAGCCGAATCAGGCGCGGGAGGAGGGCCATGTCGGTCGTTCTGAGTCAGTTGCTCGATCAACTCGCTAAACCCTGGCCCCACGAAGTAGTCCCGAGGGTTAAGCCCCGGAGGCATTAGCCCTTCCGCTAGCGAATTTCGCCGTCCAACAGGTAAGGGGCCTGATGGCGGCCCGAGGATAATCCAGCCGGAACGAGGGCGGGCGAGGATTCCACTCTCCGGTCCCCAGTGATCGCCGATGTCGTCCACGACCCGGTTCCTCCTCCATGGCCAGTGACGGCCACGGCGGTTACTTGTCAAACCAGCACCAGTACCAGCAACATCATTGTCTGATCTGTTGCCAATCAGCTGGGGATCGAGCACGAGAGAGAGGGCTTCGAGTATTCGGGCTTCCGGGGAAGGATCGAACTGGGTGAAGTCGACGACGAAGAAGGGTCTGGCAATGTCGATCTCGTACAAGAATTGCCCGAAGCAGCGGGGACAGATGATTTCGGATGGGTTTTCCGAGGAAATACGGACCGTCCGGTGACAATGGTAGCACCAGTATAGCGGGAAGTTTGAGTTGTTGGCGTTGGTTGCGTCGACACGAGGAGGAGGAGGAGGAGGAGGAGGGCTCAAAGACATCGATGATGGGTTGCAGAAAACTAGACGAGGCAATGTCAAAATCAGTTCTACTATATACTAGGAAAAAAGATAGCTTTTTGGAGTCGAGAAAAGCGATTCTTCTCCTTCTTCCTTGGAAGGGAACGAATAAAGTGTGTGAGTTGCAAAGGGATTCTCCATTTCTAATTGGGACAAGCTTCTGCCAAGGGATTCCATTTCTAATTGACAAAGCTTCTGTAAAGTAAGTTTAGCCTCTTTAATTAAAATTTGAAAACTTTTTTGTTTTCGGCCTCATTTGCAGAATTCTTTGATCTGCCATTGTGTTCATTTCTAGTAATAAACACAAACACATTGTAAGAATGGCGCTTTGCAAATACAGAACTGTAGTCTTGTAGATTGCATCGGTGTTCCATGCCTATTGGTTTGGGCTCGGTTCCTGTTATGTTCGTTGGATTCTCTACTGCTGAGTCGAAAGAAAGAAAATACAATGAAGTTTATATGAGAATATTCAATTAGCCCTATCGCTAGTCGGATGTGCCAAATATTTTGGGAGACAAGAGACTTGTCCTCGATTATAAGGGAAAAATAAACATAAACATAATTTACCCTCCGAACTTGCAGGTTCGGCCGTTTGACGCTCATCCCCCAATGAAGTTTATTTGAACATTGATTATTAACTGCAAACTCCCTAAATTAGTCAAGGTGCGTGAAGCAGCACCCAGTTATAAAAAATAAAAAAAAAGTTCAACGTACAGGTACCAATAATCGAAAGAGAGTCCAAATATTTACAGCAATATATTTTGTCTATTTTCACTTCTATTTATAGCAATCATAAGATATTTTACAGTCATATATACATCAAAGAATAAGCAAGCACACAACGCATCACAGTTTCTTTGTTCTTTTCTCTTTTCCTATCCTTTTTTTTTCCTTTTTAAAATGTATTCTTTCTATTTTACAAAATTCACATTAGACTACTCTTTTTCACCGCTGTTTCACCTCTAACAAGGTAATATCAGCTCAAACACCAACACAAGCGAATCCTCATCTACTAGCAATACTATAATAAATCCATCTTTTTTTCGTTATCCTTGAGCCATATTTTGATTTTTTAATTTTTTTTTTCCCAGTTGGAGGAAGCAAGAGCAGCAGGGCGAAGATTTATGCGCAAGCATGGGCGTTCATAGATGTCAGCTGTTCCGGAGAGAGGAAAGCCATTGTTCCATGTACTTCTTGCTCTCTGCAAAGCAAGGAAAAACACGAGAATGCTGCTATGAGTTGCAGAAACAATGAGGCATAAAAAGAAAAAGAAAAAAAAAGCAAGAATCGAGATTATGTTTCATTTAAATGCACGCATGGACACCCAGCTCAGAGAAAGACTTTCCCCCATATCAGCAAGAGAAATATCCAATAGTACCACAAATTCGTTCTCCTATTGCACAACCAAACAAAAAGAAAACCAGATTGAATCTTCAACATGATTTCAACAAGCATCGAGCAAAGTAACCACAAAAGAGCAGCTAGATGCCGTGTACCAAGTACAAACCACAATCACATGTTAGTTCTCTTAAGTTACCAATTACATCCTAAAAATTTACGAAGTTAGGAAATAAACTCATCACTTACAACTCTGTCTCACATGTGGAGAAGCAAATACCCATAGATAGAGAGAAGAAGAAGAATGCAAACGGAAAGACTTGAACCCTGAACCTTTCCCAACATACCACAATAAGTTATCAATTGTCTTAAAAGCTTAGGCTGATAGAAAATGAGCCCAACAAAACAATAAAAAGTAGCATTATATACATCAAGCTATTCGCTTTCCAAAAAAAAATATATATATACATCAAGCTATTCCACATCCCCCTTCTTCCTAAGTGCAACATCAGAAATACTGAATTCATCTCACAAAACAATAAAAAGTATTAATGTCTTTTTTTAACCATGAAAGTTCGATAAAAAGATAGTGACGGCAACATAGACAACAGTCAACTTGTTTTGAGTTCTAAAGTGGAACTTCCAAGGGAGAATTCTCACACCCCACATCTCATAACCGAGCACGTGCGGAGGGGAAGTGGGAAAGGAAGGAAAGAGAGAGTGAAAAAAGGCAACATGATGCAGAATAAAATACTAAATCGACTTTTACTAGAACTAAAGTAAAGATAAAAACTCCCAAAAGAAAGATGTTAGTCTTGCAACGATTAAGAGTAGGAGAAACCACCTAAAAGGTTCACTGATATGGGACCAATCATTTTAACCATCACAAACAGCATGAAAGCTGAATTCTACAAAATCTGTTGCAACACAGTCCACTTTTGTTGTATCAAATCAGTGTACTGCTATTAATCTATGGCATTTGTGTCCTAAATGCTGTATGTCTGACACTGCTTTTGACAAAATATGGGTACATTTTTGTCTTGGGGAAGTTATCTTGGTTTCCCAGCAGTGGCGAATAGATATTAACCATTTATAGTCTCAAACAAGGCAAAGAGAATCACAGGAGGATAATTCATTGAATGGATGGAACTTGAGGACAAGTTCTACTTGCTATAGGCTTCTACTCTTTTGGTTGGAAGTTTGTCAATGTACACCTTAGAAAATCAAGGTCACCTTCTCATCTTCTAAGGATTATAGGAGATACTGACTAAGGTCAAACGTTACAACATAAGGCTGTCATAAATCATTGGTAAATTTCACTAAAAGGAACAAGTACCCAAAATGAATTTTCGTTCGTGTAACATTATGCTGGATTGCTGGGTAATTAGACCGGAACCTCAAGCTACTAAAGGAGAGGGAAAGCCCATCAAAGTTGGCATCATGAGGTGATCCATAGAGCATTATTTCCTATTAACTTAATTGTCTCATTAACTACCAGAGTTGACTGTA
This sequence comes from Rhododendron kiyosumense, assembly GCA_019656275.1. Lineage (NCBI taxonomy): Eukaryota > Viridiplantae > Streptophyta > Magnoliopsida > Ericales > Ericaceae > Rhododendron > Rhododendron kiyosumense. The sequence continues at coordinate 169,990 of BPLS01030353.1, read as the reverse complement.
TACACAAACAGACAAAGGTCACATATTTTGTATACGTATTACCATGATTTCTGAAACACTAAGCATCCTTGCTAAGTTATGTTATTGCTGAACATGACCATCACCATTTGTACGCAACTCAAACAACAGAGATGGACTACAAAGGACCTTAGTATGAGCGTTAAAACAGAAACTGGGATTACGATTGAATATGCCTTTCTTTCTGAACTCAGAATTTATTTATGGGTTCGTTTCCTTAGCTATCCCTTAACCAGTTACTGTTCACACATCCATAGGCAACATACACAAATACACATAGATGCACAATTCCATGAAGTTTTACCGTGGTAAGCATTGTTCCAAAGTTTCTAATTGCTGGAAATGATCTTCACATTATACAGAACTCAATCATTGGATATCAACGTAAACAGAAACTCAGAGACAAATGATATATTTTATGTTTGGACATCATAGAAATTAATATGAAGTAATCATTGATGTTTTTTTATTTTTTTTAAATCTATGTAGCATTACACAATTTCTTTCAGATTCTACCCTTTAGTCATATGAGTTAGCATTGCAAAGGGATTCCCCAAGAAAACATATGAGTTAGCACTCTGCTGGGACACCAAAGTTCCGTCAAAGCCTTTTACACTTGAAAATAAAACTTATGGGTCTTGGAAACTTTAAAACCAACATATGCATCAAGCAAACACACACGACACAAAGATTTACGTGGTTTGCAAAGAAAAGCTGTCACAACTCTCACCAGTTACTTTTCACAATGTCCTGAATCAGAAATAATAGTTACAAAGAGGCAGCTAGGACTAGAACATTATAGTTACAAAGAGGCAACAATCACCAAAATTACCCACTGAATATTATTTGCTGCATTGCAGCATTGGGTTATATACCAAAAGCTTTATCTAGCTAGAATTCAACCTCCCTGATAAGCTTATTCGCATTGAAAGCTACAACACCAGGAATGGGGCAGATGTTCAGACTAATCTAGATCCTAATAGTTCACCCCAAGTTACCTCACATGAGAAATGGCACTCTAACGATGGCAAATCTGGAAGGTTCTCCATACTAATCAGTTATGAAAGCAAAGTCTGGTCATATAATCAACAAAAAGTGATTTGAGAAATCCTACAAAGGGCAGGGTATCAACATAGCATACTCAAGCAAGCAATGGAAGTTCACCTCAAAACCAGAAATGGATTATCAAGTGACAAAGGGCAATGAAGACCGTGCAACACATGAGCGCAAAATGAAGAAAGAGACTCTTACCCGCAGCATACATATCTGGGACATTTCCAATGGTGTCCAGAAAATAGTGCTTAAAATTTTCCTCCTTGTGCACGCGCCCACGACCATAGCAAGGTACCAACACGGCAAAACTATCATCTGGATCGTCATCACTCTGGAACTCTGAGCCATGGGGCTCCAACCATCCAATTGACCAATCTGAATCATCAGATTCAGACCCAGAAACACAACCACCATCCAATGGTAGCACCACAACATCATGTTCTCTGTCAATTTTCCTTTCTTCTCGGCTTTTCCATTTTTGCTTAACTCTTCTAGACGAGGAGCTTATCTGCCCCCCATTAAACAAGGGAAATTTCACGGTATCCAATTCCAACAAACCAGCATCAGATAAAGAATTTAGAGAAGACCCATTAGAGGTTTTAGGCTCTTGACGCTTTCCGCCCCACATCCACCGAGAGAGACGGGTAAACGCCACGGCCATATCTTTATTCACAAACTGCTGCCCTCACAACAGACCTCAAGGGATCGTGGATTCACGAAACAAATGCGGAGAGACAAATTTGAATGTTCTTATGGCCCAGAATTGAAAGCTTGAACCGGAGATTCAATGGGAAGTTTTTGCCTGCTGTGAAAATCACTGGAAATTAGAGAAGTGGTCCATTGAATGAAGACATACAAAAACAAAGATGAATATACCAAATAGAGATTCAAGAAGACTTTTTCTACATCACGAAGACTTTTTCTCCTATTTTTTCTCGGCAATCAGACCGTCACATAGAGTATATATTTTTGGGCAAAAAGAAGTGCAATTTGACCCCAAAATTGACCAACAAAATTCTAGATTGTCGAAAGATAGAACACGTATCTACCAAAAATAGATCTAAATTTTCAAATGCAATTGGGGCAACAATTTGACTAAATACTTAGAACTTGCAAGCACGAAGTCCAGCTACAAGTGTACAATTCATTGATTCCAGTTGATTTTCACAGAAACCCAGTATTCAAATCTCCAAAAAGAAACACAAAATTTTCCCAAAAAATTCACCAAACCGATCGAAGCTCAAGTTATTTGACTTCTCCGCATGTACATAAACATAACAAAGCAACTGAATCATCCTTGATTGTGAAAGAAAATTATAAAGGAATAGAACTAGTTCAACCGTTGTGCTGCAGCTATGATACTAGAAGATTCAAAGCAAAAAAAGAAAAGAAAATGATATGCAGATGTAGTGCAGATAGATTTGGATACCTGTCAGCCAACGTGGAATCGAGGTATTGGGGGAAATTAAAAATCTGGGGTGGAACTCGAACCCTGGTTTGTCTTTTCGTTTACAAGAAAATCGGTGGAGAGAGAGAGAGAGAGAGAGAGTTTCTTGTACGTTGGTACTGGCTTGTTTGTTCAATGATGAACCTTCTCTCCCTTTTTCGTTTACTAGGGAGCAAAGAGAATATTTTTCAGCAGAAGGAAACAGAATTTAAAAATTGCAAAAACACGGGTAAGTAGTAAGTACGCGTTAATGACGCCCTTTTATCCCCTGCAATTAAGCGTGGTAAACAAGACAAGAGTTCTATTTAGACCCGATTTCTCTGCAGTTGGATAGTAAAAAAGTTTTTTAAGGTTGTATTTTAATTGTCCATCTCGTCAATAATGGTTCATGTTTTATGAAAATTCTTCCCGAATATGATTACTCAGTTTGGATGACAACAATCAAAAATCAGGAATGAGTATTTTATTCTCAGATAATGTGATTTATGGGTAATCTCATTCAAGTGTTTGTTTTAACACATGAATATTAACTAGAAAAAAAAATCATATTGAAGCATTTGTTTAATTATTGAAAACATAAGAATGAAATGAATTTTTAACCTAATTTTTCAAAGACGCCCTTTTGAAATTTCATCATTAGTTCTTCATAAACTACAATTTTGGAATATGGATTTCATGTAAAAAAAAAGAAGTGACAACTCATTACCCTACCCATGTGTATCAAACATTTTTGAGCAAATGCATATATCATCTCATTGCATTTAATCATAAAGGGTTTTTTTTTTTTTAAATTGTGCTATTTTTAAGAAAAGATAAACAAAGTATGTACAATCTTTGATTTTTAATCCATCTAAAAAATCAATCGAGATCTCTAAATTAGTGTAGAATAATCAACAAAATTATACACGAAAGTGTTAATTCAATAAACATATTAGACAATAAATTATACACAGAAGATATTATTTTCTTTCAAAAAATGGATACAATTTTCAAAGAAAGACCAACAATACAGGACAAGGAGAATACCTTTTCAGGCTTATACAATAGACTGCAGATAAATCAGATTTTGTTTGCATAAAGTACAAAAAGTATGTATAAAAATGACTCAGTCGTTAGATAGATCATTGAATGTGATCAATGAAAAATATTCTTTCTCGTCAAAGTTTTCAATCTTTCAACACGTGAATGTTTTCATCTAAAGCTGGTCATTGAAGATATCAAATAATTTTAATCTATGTAACATTCACAAAATTTTGTCGTTATAATGTTAGACCAGTTCAACTATGGACAATGGTTGGCGTCCGAAGGGAATGACTTGTTATGGACAACGATTGGCGTCCGAAGGGAATGACTTGTTGAACACTGCCTTCACTTATTTTTGTTATATTATAAGTGGTAGGAGAATACAAGAGATTCGAATTTTTGACCTTCTATTCATCAGATGCAAGAATTTTGATCAACTGAGCTAGCTCAGGTTGGTTACTGTGTCCTCACATATGATAAGTTAAAACCGTGGGTGAGTTTCACTTACAAATGACAATGGCAAATTCGACTATTTTCGTGCATTACAAATAAGAATTAGGTTTTCATAAGAAATTAAAATGTCCTTTGAATTTGGAGAAGTTATTATATGGGAACCTTCCCATCGGTTTCCCTTAGGTTTCTTAGCCCAATGCTTTTTCAAAAGCTAAATTAAAAAAGCATTAAATAAAAATTGATAATATATAGGCGGAATGTTTCAAATGAGGACCTCTTAAAATGCAGACTCTCCTTTTCCGATCGAATTTCAATGATCCGAGCTGCTCAATGTGTTCAGAACATTATTTTAAAGGATTATGCGAGAAATCGGCAAAAAAAAAAGACCAGGAAGGACTTGATTTGAGTAGTTTTTTTATTGAAGTACTGTTCAATAAAAAACCATTCGGATGAAGCCCTTCCCGATTTTTTTTTTTTGGTTGATTTCTTGCTTGTATCCTTAAAATCACATTCTGATCACATTGAACGGCTCGGATTATCAAAATTCGATCGGAAATGAGGAAAAAAGGAAGGTCCGTATTTTAACTAAAATGAGGTGGTCCTCATTTGAAACGGGCTGAATATATAGGAGTACTTTTTTTTTTTTGGAACATGTATATAGGAGTACTTTAAACTCAAATAATTACTAAGGTAAATTCACTTCTGTGGGGGTTAACTGTGTGTCCATTACGAGGAAGAATTAATGTGTGTTAGCACTTTGTAGTCCACAAAGGTTGGCCAGGGTGAGACTCGTGGTCCTTTTGCTAGCGAGGTTTGATAGAGACGTACATGAATACTTTCCATGAAACATGTCGGACAGTTCAGATTTACATTTTTTTTTGTTGGCTCCTATTTTTTGAAAATACGGAGTATTATTTATGTGGTACTAGCTAGTCCAAATTCAAACAACTCTATCTTTTGAAAGTTCATACGTGCATTTGCTATTATTACCTTCGGCTCAGGATTCATGCACCTGGTAATAATGAAAACATAGTACTACTCTTAATCATCATAGTTTAAAATACACAACTCTCTCACGTAATTTGCAGCAGAGCTGCTAATGGTACAGCAAAAAGCTGTACAGCAGCATGTATAGATGGATTTTGTGCCCGTTTTGGATTCCACAAATATGATCGGAGCTGTTCATTTTATTCAAAACATATTATTTACGGTCCCCGTACAAAATCCTCTCAATCCGATATCGGTAAAAGCGTTTACGAATCATCTTGCTCTGCTTCACAATTTACCCAAGTTATGAAGCAAAGTTGGATGATTCGTAAACGCCTTTACCGATATCGGATTGAGATGAATTTTTACAGGAACCGTAAACAATATGTTTTGAACAAAATGAGTAGCTCCAATCATCTTTACGGGACTCGAGACGGGTGCAAAACCCATCTGTATACGTTGTTGTCAGGGACGGAGCCAGGAATTTCATCATGCAGGGGCGAGTATATATATTTTCATAGGAATTTTTTTTTACATATAATAGTAGTGTTTTTTTCTTCTTCTTGCAGGGGCGAACGCCTCTACTGGCCCCTCCCTGGCTCCATCATTGGCTGTTGTACAGCTTTTGTTGTACAGCAATCTTTATTGAATTTGCAGGGGTTACTTTTCTGGTCAAGATCTAATACCTCTAGTTTGAAATCATTTATTGGATGGACTTTTAAGAATATTTGAGTTTGATTTTTTGAATAATAAGTGACGTGAAAAATTAGGGTAATAATTAGAAATAAGGATAATGAGTGGAGAGATAGAGAGAAATAATAATAATTAGAAATATAAATAATGAGTGAAGAGAAAAATGAGATTAATGATTAAAAGTAAGAGAAATTAATATTTTTTTGAGTTGGATTTTTTTTTTCAAAAAGCAAATCAAACAAAGCATTAGATACTGTGTCAAATCTTGTGAAATCGATCAGTCCATACGGGAATTTATCCCTATTTTACCTGGTGCTCCCACCAGCCAAAAAGGGTAACTCAAGATGTGTGTAATTAGTTTGAAAAGTTAATTGAGAGGTGCGTAAATTGACTTAGTAGAGGGGATTGAGGACCTATTGGGTGACGTCCGGTGTTTAAAGGATCAGCAGGCAGCAGTGTTTGTGGGGTGCAAGTAATTGACTCCCAAATGTAAAATGACATAGTCAATAAGTGCTTTATTTATTGCTTTATTTTTTGTGGCATAAGGGTAGTTATGACATTTCCCCGCTTGTTTATTGCATTATTATAAGCAGAGCCATGGGATTAGCCGAGTAGGTTGGTCAAATTTCAGTTCCAAAATTGAATATAAAAACATAAAAGCTTTTTTTTCTTGTCTGGACTGGATAGAAGCAAATTTGAGTACTACTTTTCAAACTAAATACTCTCAGTGGAGGTATATATTCATAACTTTTTGGAAAAATAACGGCTCAAGACGTGTTTTGATAATTAATATATTCTAAGGACATTTTCAGCATTAACAAATGTTCTTAATTTGTCCTTGGCGGATATTAATATCAAAACACGTCATTGGCCGTCATTTTCCCTAACTTTTATAATATATTATGGGTAAATTTTCGTAGTCGTTCCTCTAGTTTTACAGTTGTCACAATTTCATCCATCTAGTTTCAATTGTCTCAATTTCGTCCCTGTAGTTTGTTTTACGTTCAAAATTGGTAAAATCGCTAACACTGTTAATGAAACTAACGGAAAAATATGATTAAAAAATTAAGTGCTCCAATTTATAATCCGGTTGAACTAATGCGAAGATCTTATTTTTTTGATTATTTTATTCTAGATGGTCATAATGAATTTTTGGCTCTAAGGCCTTTCAAAGAGCACCCGAAGACTCCTTATTTAGTTTCAGGACTCTCTTAAGGTGCTCATTGAAAGGCCTTAGAGCCAAAAATCCATTATAACCATTTAAGATAAAATGATCAGAAAAATAAAATTTTCGCATCGGTTCAAACAGATTAAAAATTGGAATACTTAATTTTTTAACTATATTTTTTAATATATAAATGGTGTAAAAAATTAAGTGTTCCAATTTTCAATCAGTTTGAACCGGTGCGAAGATTTTATTTTTCTGATCATTTTATCTTAAATGGTCATAATGAATTTTTGGATCCAAGGTCTTTCAATGAGTACACTAAGAGAACCCTGAAACTAAATAAAGAATTTCAGGTGCTCGTTGCAATGCTTTAGAGCCAAAAATTCATTACGACAAATTAATCTCATATATATATATATATATATATATATCATATGGATTCACTAATAATACACGGTAAGTATTGAGCATCTATGAGTTCGGGATCTAGTACGTACAAGAATTTGGATTATGTGTTTATAATTTCTCTCAAAATATAACTCAGATACTGTCATAGTTTCTCTCTAACAATGTGAGTTTTTTTTTTATACATGCCACACAGCAACCAAAATGTATCACAATAAAAAAATTTAGGTTTTGTTTGGCTTTAAAAATTGAGAGGAGGAAAAGGAATTAAACTTGTTGAGGAATTCTTTACATTTTCTTCCCCTTCACGAAATCTTTCCACTAATCATACTTCTAAAGACTGATTAAAAAATCATGCTTTGACAAAACCCTATCTCGAGGAAATAAAAATTTACGGCTGGTGATCATGGCTTGTTTTATTAATCAACCAAAGGTAGCTACGATAAAGACAAAAGCATTGTCTACCCATGTTAGCCTATCATAAATTGCCAACTTTAGTGCTGTATATGAACAAAGATATATAGCGATGTTTAAAAAAACAAAAAAAAAAGTAAGAAGAAGAAGAAGAAGCAGCAGCAGTAGCAAAGATAAGGACAAGAAAGACAAAAGGATGGTAGCCTACCAGTTCCGCTAAGATTCTTATTTTTTAAATAATTATTTTTCGTTTTACGAGATAGATCGTCCTCTTACAATACATCACTTTAATTTTAAAAAAAATAAGTACTTATTTGATCACCTTTAATTTTAAAAATAAGTACTTATTTGATATTTTTCATATAAGTACTTATTTTAGTTAGTATCACACACCTTTAGGCACCTGAACCACTACTACCTCAAGAATGGGCCATCTCATTCGCACTACTATGCACAAAAGAAAACTCACATTGATCCCCAATTTTGTGCTAATTTTGCAACGACGATACTGGCTATTTCGATGTGAGGTTTTCATACCTAAAATTGGACCAAACAATTTTGGTTTTAGTTTGATTTGGTTTGGTCTTTGTAATTTCAATTTTGTCCGATTTATCTGGTTACCGGCCAATGGCAAAGCCAACGGGATCAGCCAAACTCAGCCTAGCTAAAAATTTATATGATCTAACCCAAGACCTAATAATACTATTTTTTTGTTCCGCTGAGATTCCTATTTTTTAACAAGTACTTATTTTTTGCTTTATGAAATAAGTCATTTTCTCATAATACATTACCTTTAATTCAAAAAATAAATACATATTTTAGTTAGTGAAACACGACTTCATATGAAAACAACAAAAAACGATGTGAACATCAGTAGCATTAAGAAAATGGATGTTGTAGAGTGAGGACAGGATGCAACTAGATCAGCAAAATAAATGGATGTTACGATTTGAATTAATATATATCAGCCTAGCTAAAAGCTTAGAAATCGAAACTAATATGTTAAAATCGCAAGGGTGAAATTAAAATTCTTACATAATCCCGAATAAAAACAAATGGAGTACAATTTTGGCAAGTTATGAAAACCATCAAGGGTAATATATATGATCCTTTTATCAGTAGGGAAAAATCATACTGCAAAATGAGAATGCAAAAACTCCTATAGGGCTCATTGTCTAATTATCCCTCTATTGTTTGTTTTTAAGAATTCATTTTGGCATAATACATTCTCAAAAAGTCTCCCGAACAGCTAGAATTCAAAACTACAAAATGCAAAATGGGAAAATAGAGCTCCCAAACAGGCTCAAAGAATCGGTTCATTTGCCGAGAAAAAAAGAATCGGTTTAGTTTAGTACAATTCTACTTGAATTAAAATCGATACAAAACCGACTTTTAATTTTTTTTAATTTCAAAACTGAACCAACGTAACCGATACCTTGGGAAAAAACTAAAAGCAACCCAATTTTTGCGATCTTTCAATTTAATTATTTTTTGTCCATTGCAGCCCTAGACAAGATGGAAGGTCCAGACATAAATAGCCAACCGAAATGATAATAATAAAATGAACAAAGATGGCGATTTGGCCTGGACCTTCTATCAACTTCTCCATTCTCAATCATTCAAATTAAGCAACATAATAAATTCTCCAACTAAGTAACGACCAACATTACTGAATGCCCAAGCATTTTGGATCACCGTAGAGTGGTGCAGAGCAGCAGATCCGAATGTTCAACTCGACAATCGACGACTCGAATCTTAACCGAATAACGGACGGTTTAGATTTCTATGCACTTAAATTCAATCTAATTGTCCGTGCTGAGATGAACGGCTGGATCGACCGTTCTGCACCCGCTTGACAGGGAGTTGCTCGGCAACCCTGCAGCATCCCTGGGTCCCTGCACACATGGCTGATCATGTTTCGATAGGGACAATACAATAATGAATCGGATCGGATATGTTGTGTGTACATCATCTCATATATATAGATATATACGGTTGGGCATATCTAGTTTCTTTGTTGATTGAGATTGAATTGCTTCTTAAAGGTTACTACTGTTATCTACTGCTGCTTATGGGCTGTGAATCTTAGGGCCGTAAATGAGCTAAAAACTTAAGCTCAAATTCGAGCCTTAACGAATTGACCTTAGTTATTTACCAAAGGAGTTTCTTTAATCGAGTTAAACCTCTCTTAACGAGTCAAGTTTTTGTCGAATGAGGAGCTCGGCAGTAAACGAGCTGAGCCGAGCGTTAACAAATCAAGCTGAGCTCGCGAACTGCTCGATTCGTTCACAACCCGAGCTGTGATGGCCATGTTGTTAGATGGTATATGTTTTTCTTATTTTTCTGTTTTAGGCCTGTAGTACTCGGATTCTTATGCCTTGATCATTCAACATTTTTTTGGGATGTTTTGGTTTGTTCTTGGACCAACTCTTCGTCTCATGTATCAATATCATGTAACGGGTGTTTTTCCTCTTTTTGTATCCATCGATGTACCCAATCAAGTTTTTCGATACAGTTGCTTTATGGTGATAAAAAAAAATATGATTATAGGGACCATAGCACAACATCATCACAGCGCGAGGACGTCCCAGCCATTTAACCAAGACACAAAACAAAAGAAACACCCCACCTCCCCCACAGAATTGAAACCGACACGGCTTCGTTTGTTTGGACTTAAAATATTTTATCTATTTTTTGGTGTTTGATTGAATAAAAAATGAGAAAAGCATTTTACATGTAAAACATTTTTCATTAATTGGATAAACATGACTTATCCTTAAATTTTTTATAAGGTATTTTCTGAAATGATCCCGTTGCCTTCTACTGCAATTTTCACTATTCAGTTTTCTTGATCGTTAATCCTGACCCACGTTCAATTCTAATATTCTCAAATCTCTCCATCATTTAAGCCCCCTCTTTCTAAACTATTTTATAGATTTTTGAAAATATTTTTCAAGTGCCAACCAAACACCAAAAAATAAAAGCTTAAAGTTTATTTTCTGAAAAAATATTTTACATGAAAAATATTTTACATCGAAACAAACGGAGCCCAAATGAAAAAACAACACACACAAACGCCCAAACCCCACCCCCAAGTCTCTGGGCTTGGGCAACACTTGAGCTTGGACAACAAAAAAGTAAATAATAAGTTTATATTTTACAACCACAAACAAAGACACAAACACTTATACATATACACTCATAATATTGGTGTGACCCATATACACTAGAGGTGTGCAGTGTGTGTGAGGCTCACCTCTATTGTGAGTGTTTGCAGGTGTTTTTGTCTTTGTTTGTGGTTGTAGCATTATTGAAAAGTAAAAAAAATTTATGAGCCCAATTTTTTTTTAACAGAGTAGCCCATCCATGCTATTGTACGTCACTAGAGCCCAATTTAGTCTTAAAAAATAAGGCCCAAGTGATCGGAAGACCGAACATATACTATTTAAAATGGGGCCCAAACACACATTAAAAAAATCCTCTCCCAAGCACTACGACCACCGCATGGAAATGCGGTGAGCGTCCACCGCATGCCTATTGGTAAACATGACATCACTTTGTTAAGAAGAAGGGTAATGTTCACATTCTTAAGTGGAGGGTGAACAAAACTCAACTCAGTAGCCCTTTTCAATCATTACAGGGACTCGGCTCCCTTGTTTGTACATGCTCTAACAAAGTCCAGATACACCACACACCACACGGAAATGCAGTAAGCGTCCACCACATGCCTATTGGGGCTCACACCGGCTCCTACAAAAATATAGAAAAATATTTATAAATTTTAAAATAATATTTTATGATACCATTTAAAAAATCAGCTCTAGCAGATATTGGTAGATATGTTTTCCAAATTCCTATAGAAGAAAGTAGGGGCTTTCGTCCCTACGAAACTGTCTTTTGGAATTCACAGTTTTGTCCCTACAAATTCAAAAAACATATCTATCAATATCCATTAGAGTTGATTTTTTATAGAATAAAATATTATTTTAAAATTCATAAATATTTTTTTATATTTTTGTAGGATCTGGAGTGAACCCCAATAGGCATGTGGTGGACGCTCACCGCATTTCCGTGTGGTGTACCTGGACTTTGTTAGAGCATGTACAAACAAGGGAGCCGAGTCCTTGTAATGCTTGAAAAGGGTTACTAAGTTGAGTTTTGTTTACCCTCCATATAAGAATGTGAACATTACCCTTCTTTTTATTAGTTAAAATGGTGTATATCCTACCACAAAGTGATGTCATGTTTATCAAAAAGTGTATTGTATGGTAAACATGACATCACTTTGTGGTGTGATCCATACTATTTTAATCAATGAAAAAGAGGGTAACATCCACCCTCTTTTTGAGGAGGGTGAACAAAATTACACTCCCTGCAAACAACAGCAACCCTTCAACATGTCGTTTGGGCTAAATTCCACCAGCCTTTGCTCCTCTCTCTCGCTGTCTCTCTCTTAAAGCTTGTTTGATAACCTAAATTTAGTATTTAATACTGAATCAATTAAGTAATAAGTGATTCAATAGGTTTGATAACCACATTTTACTTTACTTAACAAATTAAGTACCACTTAAAATATAAGCCAAAAAGTTGAAAAAAATTAAGTAGCTTTGAACTACATAATTCTTGCTGAATTTTTGTATACTTACATTTAACCATCATACCACCACCATAATCACTCCCACCCACACTGCCACCACCACTACCACTCCTACCACCACCTCCACAACTCCACCACCATCATCACAATCATCACCACCACCGCCACTCCACCACCACTACCACTACTATCACCACCACTCCACCACCATTACTAAAAGCATATTGTGACCGTTAGTAAATTAAGAGAGAATTGAAACAAAATTAATTTATCATTTTTTTAATTCAGTACTTAATATATTTATCAAATAGCTTTTCAGCTTAAAAATTTCAGCATTCAGTTTCCAATACTTAATTTTTCTGCTTTCAGTTTCAGCTTTCAGCTCCTTACTCTCTGTCTTATTGTACAAAAATAATTGTGGGGTTCACATTGGGATCCCATACAAATAATTTAAGCTGTTCAATAATATTTTTCTTTTTTTATCTAAGTTGTTCAATAATTTCGAAATAATTATTTGAGTGGTGGGGTATAAATTCAACTCAATAAGATAATGTAACTAATTGATCTAATCTTTGATCGGACATTTATAGGTGTCAAAACGGAAAGAGTGTTTTTTAAAAACAATTCTCAAAATGGAAAGAATATTTTATAAATATGAATTGTTTTGATACATGTCGATATCCAATTGTGATAATTTTTTTAATAAATGCTATTCTCAACAAATTCTGTAATATTTGTGGTTTAGATCAAAGACGATACCGGTCATTCAGTATTTAGGATTCTAAAGTTTGAATGAAAAATAAGAATAACAGATCAAATAGTTACAATAATCTTATTGATCTGATTTTTTACACGATCAATTAAAAAATTATTTTGAAATTATTGAACAATTTGAAGTATTTATATTGAACTCCAATGTGAGCCCTACACAATTATTCGTAGACAGAGAGTAATGCTATGTTTAATTTGGTTTTTGAATTTTTTTTTTGAAAAATAATAGAAATAATAAGTGGAGAGAGACAGAGAGAAATGTTAGAAGTAGAAAAAATTTAGGACATATTTTTTGAAAAATTCTCCCTGAATTGCAAGAAAATAAAGCGAAGCAAAGGGATAGACAGATAGAGGGATGGAGGAGCAAAGGCCAGTCTAATTTGGCCCAAACGACGTCACGCGGCTCCCATGCCTTAATACAGAACCCTTCAATACGCTCGCCGTCGTCCCATTCATGGAATCCCTGCTCAGCTCTTCTACTTCTTCTTCGTCCTTTCTTCGCCTTTTATACACGCCCACAAAGTACACTCTCAGCAGACCTCAACCACTCCTACTCTCTCTCATCGCCCAAGGGAGCAGACAGAGAGGACCCGCGGCGGTGTCGTGTGCCATGGGCCAGTCGAAGGAGACGAAGCTGTGGGGAGGTCGGTTCGAAGAGAGCGTGACTGACGCTGTGGAGAGATTCACGGAGTCCATCTCCTACGACAAGCAACTCTACAAGCATGATAT
>BPLS01030353.1:29172-91232 GCA_019656275.1 Rhododendron kiyosumense | reverse complement strand
TTTTACTGAAAGGGGTTCGCAAAATCACTGAGGAGGGGTCCTCAGAACCCATTGAAAATGACACTGAAACAAGTTGGCAAAAGGCCTCAGTCTCTGAGGATATCTCAGATAGAAACGGCTCTGAGCCAGTAAAAGACAGCACTGATCAAAAGGAGAATTTTCAAGACACAAAGGATTCTTCCCCTTCATCAACAGGGCAAGAACCTAGTGAGGTATGTTAGAATGGTTGTCAGGCGTACCAAAGGTGCTCTAGCAGCATTTCTAACATCTGCTTTCCTTTTTCAGGTTCTTATGTCTGTTCCATGTGTGCTTGTAACACCAAAGAGAAAATTAGGTGGACGTTTGGCGGTCATGAAAAGTGTGTTGCATTTCTTCAGTGAGTTTTTGGTGGAAGGTACTGGGGGATCGTCTGTTTTTAAGAGCTTTCATGATTCAGGCAAGCCTGATCAATTGGGAGAAGCTCAAAAGCAGAATATGAATTTCCATTTGGATTCTGACAAAGGGAATGCTTCTGAAAACAAAGAAACTGTTCAGGGAAATGTTCTACAAAAGCAACCCAAAAATATTAAGCGCCACCGAAGATGGAACATTTGCAAGGTAATGAAAATGTACATCGTTCTCTCTGATTTTATCTTTAGTAAATCTCTCTCTTGCGGGGTAATTTTTTTTTGTGTTCCTATTCATTGGTGACTTCAGGTAAAGGCTGTCCATTGGACTCGGTACTTGCTTAGGTACACTGCAATAGAGATTTTCTTCAATGATTCGGTTGCTCCTATATTTTTAAATTTCACATCACAGAAAGATGCAAAAGATGTCGGAACCTTGATAGTTGCCAACAAAAATGAATCTATTCCAAAGGGATACAAGGACAAGAATGGAATTATTTCCTTTGTTGATAGACGTGTGGCATTGGAGATGGCAGAAACTGCCAGAGAAAGCTGGAGGAGAAGGGAAATGACAAACTTTGAATACCTAATGGTACTCAATACACTTGCAGGAAGATCTTATAATGATTTAACCCAGTATCCTGTGTTTCCTTGGGTACTAGCTGATTATTCCTCAGAGACTCTTGACTTCAACAAGTCATCAACTTTTCGGGATCTTTCAAAACCTGTTGGTGCACTGGATCCTAAACGGTTTGAGGTTAGGTCATTTTGTTTCCTGTTTTTTGTACTCCGTCCCTCTGTAGAGTACATATGTGACCAGTGGATTGTTTTTTTCATTTGCAGGTTTTTGAAGATAGATACCATAGCTTTTCTGATCCTGATATTCCCAAGTAATCTTCAACACTGTTTCAGCATGAAAATTGTGCTGGACTATTATACTCTAATAACTAAGTGTTCATTTACATCCTACTGCAGTTTCTACTATGGATCTCATTACTCAAGCATGGGGATTGTGCTCTTTTACCTTCTTAGATTAGAGCCATTTACCACTCTCCACCGTGCTCTGCAGGTATTGCTGTTTATAATTTCTGCCTTGTAGTAATTTGACCAATCCTTGTGATACTCTTGAAATTGAAGTTTCGTTTATCAACTCATATTCATTATTTTTGCGGAAACTTCAGGTCTTTATTTTTTGTGTGTGTCAATTGAGCTCCTTCTGCCCCTTGATTTGCTTATATGAAAATATATTCTTACACTGTTAATTTTCAGGGTGGTAAGTTTGACCATGCAGATCGTCTTTTTCAAAGCATTGAGGGCACTTATCGGAACTGTCTGTCAAACACAAGTGATGTTAAAGAGTTGATTCCAGAGTTCTTTTACATGACAGAGTTTCTTGTCAATTCAAACTCTTATCATTTTGGAGTAAAACAAGATGGTGAACCCTTAGGTGATATTAGCCTTCCTCCTTGGGCCAAGGTATGTATTTCGCCCATGGCTTTGACGGAATTGTGAACAGTTTGGTTGGTGTTGCCATTTTTTGCAGCAAGTCTTTTCATCTATCTAATCATCGTAATTCGTAAGTAAAGAATTATGGATTACCACCACCATAATTTAGGGAAACCCAGTGAGTCCTTTGTACCATGTGAAACTTGACTTTCTAGTTTCCATTTTTCTCCTTTTTAAGTGTACACGTGTTGCCTTTTCTTGCTTATTTACAGTGGAGAATGGAGATGGGTGGGTAAGGTAAGGGCCAAGGGGGTATAATGGTTTGACGGATTGTACCCCAACCATAGTGGTGGGAGCTCATTTCCTATATCAGATTTTGATGTTTTCCGAGTCCTTGAAAGTGGCTCAGAATCTTAAGTTTCTTGATGAGACCATTATTCCCAAGAGTTGAGCACTTTTTCTGTGTAATTCGGGCTAAAGCATGGAAGATCGGTTGGATAAGATTAGATGCTAGAAGATTCCCAAAATTTCTACATGGTGCATGTAAGCGGACATAGTGCATAGAATAGTAGTAAATACAATGTGAAGATTACAAGGAGATGAAAGCTGCAAAAGATGGATAGCAAGCATAAAAAGCATACAATTTTATGTTGTATGGATTGCGGAAATTGTTAGTTTCTTTAGAAAATTTATTGGTTTCAAACAAATAAAAGAAAACGAAATATAGAATCAATGAGAAAGAAAGACGAAAGCAGAAAGAAAGCAACTACGGAAGCTAAAATTGCATGAGAATATAGGATTTCTGTAGAAAAACGGGCTTTTCTAAAGAGCTATCAACAAAAACAGATTTTCTACATAGGCATCAATTTGTCCGTATAGCCTTCTTCTGCATGGTAGTTGGGTCGGGATTGTTGGATGCTTTGTCATACTAAATTCTTTTACCGTTTCAGAATAGCTGAAGCTTAGGTAACATTGGCGATTTAACAGGGTATGAGGTTGACGTCATGGGTTCAAGTCTCTCCATTTGTATCCGTTGCTTTTCACATTCTGGTTTCTGTATTTGAATCTTCCTGTGCAGGGAAGGGTAGCATGAGAGAGGGTATTGAATAGTTTGATCAATGTTTTTTAAGGCTATGCGCAATGATATGAGATTTATACCTCATGAGGCAAGGGGTAGGCCTCGAGGCTTGGAGGCATAAGTGTTTATAGTTTTCATATCACATTTAACAAGTATGTAGAATATTTATAAATTGTGCAAATGAAGAGTGAATGATAACAATGATAAGTAAAAGTAATAAAAGCTCCTCTAATCCTAGATATTTGTATATTTGTACAAGTATATAGTTAGAGTTACACTCTTGAACTTGATATATGTTTTATGGCCATTTCCTGACAACTGAAGCTTTGGGGTTACTAGATGATCTAATAAGGATGGTAGCTTTTGATGTGGATCCAAATCAAGAAAAATTTTGAACTGGAAGTTAAGAAAAAAGGAGGTTAGTCTCCGGAAATGCTCTGCGTAGAGCACCAAACCTTGTATTGATTCTTTCTTATTATAGCAATGCAACATCAATCAGAAAAATGCAATTCAAACAAAAAAGGGTAAACATACAATGTACTTAGAAGCATGGTTTTGGAGGGAAGTCCCTGATTATCACCTCCTGAGGAAAAAGGCAACGAAAATGTCATACCTGGTTCATAGGTTTTTTTTATGGATGGTGGTCACCAATGACCTCCAGGCACCCAACAGACGAAATTAAATGTGTGTTGTGCTAGGGAGTGACTCATCAAAGAACCACCACTGCCACTAGCCCAAAGAAAGGGATGGTCAACACATTTGTATTTTGTGAATCACAGGTACTTGCGCTGCAAAGCTTTGCAAGAACCTTGAACAAAAGTCTTTGCAATCTGCTGAGTTTCGCACATTCCATGTTTTTTATTTTCCTGGTTTCCTGATGAACAAGAGCTTCAAATAGAGACTGCTATGTTTCAATGCTGTTTCTATAAACTATGGTTTGCAAACACTACAAATACATGTATGTTTGGATATTATATATATACTGGCGTGCACCCATTCTCATTGTCTAACCATATAAAATTCACAAAGGCACCTTAATCGGCGATATGCTTAAATATGCATGGCTTGTAAACTCGATAGATTCAAGATTTTTGGCTGGAGTCTCAGATTGAGATGTGAAAGAGCATCTAAATTTGACCCCCAGAAAAATTTGCAAGAACATTGGGTGCATTTCAGCATTTTAGACTCCGTTGAGTAAGATCCTCTGTATTTAGAAAACAAGCATTAGTTTCGTAGGCTTTTTGCGAATCCATTTTCATGCCATCAGATTTGATTCATTGCCCTGCGTGATTTGAATGTTTATGTGGTAACTTAATTCCTATTTTACGACAAGAGAAAATGATAACATCAGAAGAACTTGTTCTCATGTCAATTCAACAGGGATCAGCCGAAGAATTTATAAACAGAAACAGAGAGGCTCTAGAAAGTGAGTATGTCAGCTCAAATCTCCATCACTGGATTGATTTAGTGTTTGGTTACAAGCAGCGTGGAAAACCAGCAGTAGAGGTATCTTTGGACCAAACGATCCTGCCCTTGTTGAAAAAAGTAATCAGTTATGTTTCATATTTTCTTCTGACATTTTTGAAGCATTTCAATTGCAGGCAGCCAATATCTTCTATTATTTGACTTATGAAGGTGCTGTCGATCTGGAAACCATGGAAGATGAGCTGCAAAGGTCAGCGTTGGAAGACCAAATAGCAAATTTTGGACAGACACCAATTCAGATCTTTCGCAAGAAACACCCTAGGAGGGGACCACCAATTCCGATTGCTCATCCTCTGCACTTTGCTCCTGGTTCAATTAACTTGACGTCTGTTGTTTCTAGTACAAGTAGTTCACCATCAGCTGTCTTATACGTTAGTGTGTTAGACTCCAATGTTGTTTCCATCAACCAGGACCTGATCATGTCTGTGAAAATGTGGTTGACGACCCAACTGCAATCTGGTGGAAACTTCACCTTCTCTGGCTCTCAGGTGGGGTATTTTTCTTCATTAAGTTCTGCTGGTAGTTTGAGAGCATCTTCAGCCGTTACCCTTTTCTTGACTCAAACTCAAAATTTCAGTAAAAATCACTCCACTCCTTGACTCAAACTTGTTCTGAATTGAGTTCTACTTAAATTTCTGCTCAAATTAAGGGAGACCATCATATCTTTGCTCAGATTTTAGAAGGGTGTTTTGCTTCTTTCAAATTTACAACTATACCATTAATGAAGCTTTGTCTGAAGTTTATGCTTGGACATGAGTTTGCATTGAAAAGTTGCCTATCAAATGAGGCTTAAGTACTTTGAGTAAGTGTTGGAGATGGTCTTATAATGTGAGTGTAGATGATGTTGATTTGGAAATTTATGCAGGATCCTTTCTTCGGGATTGGTTCCGATATCCTTTCTTCTCGCAAAATTGGGAGCCCATTGGCTGAAAATATTGAACTTGGAGCACAATGCTTTGCGACATTGCAGACACCATCTGATAATTTCTTGATTGCATGTGGCAACTGGGCAAATAGTTTCCTGGTGATATCCCTAACTGATGGGAGAATGGTGCAGAGCATCAGACAACATAAAGATGTGGTTAGCTGTGTTGCAGGTACCTTTCACTATTGGAAATGGCTACAACTACCAATTAAATAAGTTCACCAAAGTATCCTAGCCATAGAATTGACTGTTCGAATTGTTCATGTTAAGAAAGAGAAAATTCTCATACGGACTGAGATATTTTACATCTTTGGAAGCCTGAATTCAAGAAAACTAACTCTTTTTAGAATGGTGAAAGTACATAAACACCTCCTCCACCATCACTTTTTCTCGTAAACACCCCCTCACATTTAAAAACGCCCATGGAGACCCCCTCAAATACTGGAAACGAAAAAAAGACAAACTCCGTTAACGGAATGGATGAATTGACGAATATACCCTTTCTGTTATTAGACGGGCCAACAAACAATTGTGTCCCTATATCCATCTCCCTCTCTCTCTTCCGACCGAACAAACCCAGACTTCCCTCCCCTAATTCCTTTTCGTTTCCCCCCCCTCAACCTCTCTCTCTCTCTCTCTCCACAACGGTGGTGGCAGTGGATCGAGGCATGGTTGAGGTAATTCATCACATGGTTCCAAACCCACTGGACCAGAAACCTCCTCCTTATCCCGTTCATGTTGTACGTGGCGCCATCCACGCCATTCAACATCTGCCCCGTGTACGACGTGCCCCCACCGGGAAGACTGGGTCCCCGCCGGCGTACCAGGCGCTTACCAGCGGGTCCGTCGCCAGCTTCGCCACCTTGTGGCCGATTACGCTGATCATCTTGTCCACCCCGACGTCGCTGTCCGGTGACCTCAGCGGCTTCATCCCGAGGATGTAGTCTGGCACGGCAAAGGGGTACACGCACGTGCCCGGGCACAGCTTGGCCGAGTTCCCCACCCACGTGTACGGGAGCGTCTGGCATCGTTTTCCATTTCGATTTGGGGGCTAGGAATTTGAATTTGGGTTTGCTGATTGTGGCTTGGTAATGCAAAATTGGGGTTAGGGTTTGATGTTGGGGTTTTCTAAAATTGGTGATTTGTGATGACCGAGTGTGGGAGGGGGGGTTCAGTGATGGTGATTGGGTGGTTGTGTGGTGGTTTGGGATTGTGGTGGTGAGTGGTGACAGTAATGGAGGTGGTGTAGTTGGTGACTTGCATGTAGTTTTTGCCCTTGTTTCCTCTGTGTTTCTGTGACTGCCATGGTTGAGAGCACATAGGAGGATCATCAAGGGAGAGAGAAGAAGAAGAAGAAGAAGAAGTATATTGCTGTCAAAGAGAGAAGAAGATGTATATAGCTGTCAAAGGGCATTTTTGTCCAAAAAAGGCCCAAATTATTGATGTGTGACCTCTCAACAAACGGTTCTAAGATGGAAGGGGGTCACTTGGGTAAAGGGAGTAGTTGAGGGGGTCTCCATGGGCATTTTTAAATGTGGGGTTGTTTACTAGAAAAAGTGATAGTTGAGGGGGTGGTGTTGTACTTTCACCTTTTAGAATATACAAATTGTAGTGTAGTGTAAATATGAACCTTGAGTTCCAAGGTTTTCTGCCACAAGTGCCTGCTAATATAAGAACCTTACCACAGTTGGATCAATACTTGTTTAAGCATCTCGTTCTTGAAAATTATATCTTTGATACTTGTTTTTTCACATTCTTATTGGAGTTTTTAATACTGATTTAGTGACATCTGATGGAACCATCCTTGCTACTGGGAGTTATGACACAACGGTGATGGTGTGGGAGGTTTCACGTGTCAGAGCTGCTGAAAAGAGAGTTCGAAATGCAGTGACAGAGATGCACCGGAAAGAGTACGTTGTTGCCGAAACGCCGTTTCACATCCTGTGTGGACATGACGATATAATTACATGTTTATTCGTCAGTGTAGAGCTTGACGTAGTTATAAGTGGTTCAAAAGATGGGACTTGTGTTTTTCACACACTTAGGGAGGGAAGATATGTTAGATCTCTTCGGCATCCATCTGGTAGTGCATTGTCAAAGCTTGTTGCATCTCGCCATGGACGAATTGTGCTTTATTCTGATGATGACCTTAGTCTGCACCTTTATTGCATTAATGGAAAACACATCTCCTCTTCGGAATCCAACGGTCGACTCAATTGTGTTGAGCTGAGTAGTTGTGGTGAGTTCTTGGTTTGTGCTGGAGACCAAGGACAGATAATTGTTCGGTCTATGAACTCACTGGAGATTGTGAGAAGATATACTGGAGTAGGAAAGGTAATAACTTCACTAACTGTCACTCCAGAAGAATGCTTCTTAGCGGGGACCAGAGATGGAAGCCTTCTTGTGTATTCTATCGAAAATCCTCAACTTCGTAAAACTAGCGTTCCCCGAAACTTGAGATCCAAAGCTTCTGCACCAGGATAGACCAAATTCAGGACTGCTATGTGCATTATTCATGATTTGTTAATCCAAGGTATGCTTTATAATTTGCAGGTTCTTACTTCTTTAGATTTCATTATAGACTTTATAGTAAAGAAGTGACTTTTTTATGCTTCGAAAAATGTCTCTTCTTTAGATTTCATTATGGTAAAGAAGTGACTTTTTTATGCTTTGAAAAATGCCTCTGTACCTTAACATGTCCTATGTGCGTTGCTACCATTTCTAAGAATTTGTTTCCACTGTTGCTTTGTACAATAGGTGTTAGAGATAACCTTCTAGTTACTGCTTTCACTGTTTTTAATATCGGTTTACGTGTTAATTCACCTGTAACCCTAGTTAAATTCATGAGCCGGACTAGTGGCAGACCTGCAGCTGAAAACCTTTTCCCCCATGGTTTAGAATCTTGGGGATCCTACGAAGTGTGTTTCATTCCCTTGATTTGATACACATCTCTCAAGATAAATGGAATACATCCAGCGATTGGGTGTCCTAGAAAGAAGGTGTTGCCCAACGATTGGGTACGTGTGCTAGTCTACTAGGGCTTACTCGTTGATCGGACTAACTCTGGCATAAAGTCAGTCCTCCAATCTTGGACCAATCTGGGACGATTCTCCTAGTTGAGGGCCTTATGCAGAGTTCACTAGCAAGTACCTCTTTGAGCCCTATTTGATGGAAGCATGGGAATTTCCTTTAGTTTGTCTCGAGTGCATTTGAGTAGGGTCCTAGGATCGAACTTCAAGGAAGATTGACATTTACTTGTCTGCTTGGAGTTTTCATTCAAAATTTATTCCCTGGGTTTGACATTGCGCTGTCTCTAGAATACTCTAATTCTGTAGTCTTACTTGAAGTTCTCGATTTTTTAGCGTTGTTCCTTCTGACTATAAGTTCGTTCAAA
Organism: Rhododendron kiyosumense; assembly: GCA_019656275.1. Lineage (NCBI taxonomy): Eukaryota > Viridiplantae > Streptophyta > Magnoliopsida > Ericales > Ericaceae > Rhododendron > Rhododendron kiyosumense. Next base: position 82,518 of record BPLS01030353.1, on the reverse strand, counting down.
GAATACAAGTGTAGGATACATTTTCTCCCAAGAATATACTGAACGAACAGGGTGATTTCCTCTCTCTCTCTCTCTCTCAGATTATTTCCCATGTGTGCACGCATCTGGTGGTATTGGAACCCTTACAAGCATCTATCGCTGGTAGTCTTGGATGAAGGAAACAGAACAAACAAGAAAATAACTAGAACAACCAAATATTTGTGCAAGCTTGCTGTCTTAGGTCTTTGCAGTGGCAATACCCTTGTCATTTCTGCACACTATGGAGAGTTTTCAAGACTTTATTGTGGAGCTATCTATACATGAACTTTTTTTTTAGCCGCAGTACCCATACTGTTAATTTCAAACTGCAGATGCGATCAGCATACTTAAATGTCTTTGAACTTTTTTCTTGTTTCCACTATTTGTTTTCTTCATCTTACATGAGAGTTTAGTCTGACTGCAGATCGATTTTTCATGCTACCGCATCTGGGGATGTTGTTCGGACCCTCAATTGCCTCTCCGTCCAGGCATCACCTCTTCGACAGTGAACAGAGCCAGAAGATTGTAACCCACGGGAATTTGGTGTTATCAGTTTTGAACTATATTTTCACTGGCAATCAATACGCATCTACAAATTTAAAATGAGGCTTTCATCCATGAGAAATGCCACCCTTACCAATCAAGTTCTCTTGCCTATTTCTATGAAAACGCGGCAAGAGAAAGTGAGTGTCGATAAATTATTGTACATTATATATTCTTGTAAGTTTAGGTCAGAATTGTTGTTGTAATAGCAATAGATGTATGTCAGCTTTTCGTTTTCAATTTCAATAGTGTGTTAGACCCCCAGGAACTCTGTACAGATGGGGTTACCAACTTTTTTCTGGTATAGTACGAGGCATTTTTCCTCCAAAGATGTGTAATAATCCCTCTGAGATCAAATAAGTCAAATTTTCTTAGAATATAGTTGATTCAACTGGTTACTTTCTTCTGAGTGTTGGTGTGTCCTTGTGTATGATCATGTCACACCTTAATTCTGATTTGATATGTTTTTTGGAGGGAGGGGGGCTGCTGTCCCCTTGGGGACAGCTGCGTGCTGTTGTGCCCCATTTTGGTGCCCACCCCGGTCTCGCTCCGATGATCGGAATTGTTCACTTTGTAGAGCTCGTCGAGTAGAATAACTATGAAAAAAATCAGCTTAATTGGATATAAGTGCCTGATCGGAACCTTTTTATCTTGAAAAGAATGGATCTGAAACACTGGATCAAATCCACTGTAACCCATGGACTGAGAATTATATAGGCTCCGATCAGGTACTTAATGATATCTAATTAAGCTGATTTTTTGCATAGTTGTTCTACTCGACGAGCTTTACAAAGTAAACGATTCCGATCATCGGAGCGAGACCGGGGTGGGCCCCAAAATTGAGACAGCAGCACGCTGCTGCCCCCAAGGGGACAGTAGCCCCCTCGTGTCCATGTTTTTTGGCCATTCTATCACCCCCGACTTTTTTGTTTTTTTTTTGATCGGTGAAAGTCAGTGCTGTCAAAACAGTTATTAGCACGTTAGAATAGGAGTTGAATTTCTGACATTTTTTCCGGGCACCTAAAGTTCACTCCTTATGTCATCGGGCTAAATGCCTCTTGGCTATCGACTCAGACTTTGTGATTTACATGCAATAGACTATCATATAGACAGCTCGTTTATTTGAGTGAGCTAATGGTTGAAAGTTCATCGCACTAATAGTGATAAATCTAATAATACCACACCCCCAAGATTTATTTTTTATTTTTTACATGTCGGTGTTATATTATCCCTCTAAATTTTTATGGTGCGATTTGAGGTTGATGCAGAGGTCATTTAATTGTTACAAAATAGTACTACATTTCTCTGTTATCATTCTTCTTTAGATAGAAAAAAGTACTCTCTCCGTTTCTTATTTAGAGTCCAGTATTCCATTTTGGATTGTCACTTAATAAATGTCTATTTTGTAAAGTTAGTGGATAAAAGTTAGTACATTGCCTATTTTGTCCATAAAAATAAATTCCATTTTGAAAAGTTAATGAGTAAAAGTGTAATGATAATGGGTAAGTAGGGAAAGTGGAGAAAAAAATTGCTGTGAAAGGTATAATGATGTCTTTTAATAAGATGGAGTTACGAAGTAAGACACTTAAAAGGGACGGAGTGAGTAACAAGCATGAGGATATCATCAATTCAAAATCACCCAAGCTGCTAATTATAGACCATTTATCGTTATTTCATTATTTCGATGGTCTGTTTTCCACAAAGTAATGTACAAAACTGTCAACAAAATATTCATTCATTTGGGGATTGCTACGGTACACATTCCTGTACCATATGCACCGGTATAACCAAATTATTAAGAGGCAAAACCAAACAATTGAAAGGCATAACCAAACCATTGAGCGACGTAACCAAACCATTGAGGACGTAACCAAATACTTCCTTCAATTGATATGCATATTTTGTAAAATGTTATGCCTCTTAATGGTTTGGTTATGCCTTAAATTGTTTGGTTACGCTTCTCAATGATTTGGTTATACGGGTGCATATGATACGGAGTGTGTATCGTAGCATTTTCCTCCTTTATATCCTTATCCCCAAACAGAAATTTGGCTTCTCTCGCATTGGCCCTCAGTGTCTCCCCTTTTTTACTCCTCATTGCCAGTCTAACTGAGTCAGAAACCGAGTCACTTGTAAAGGTTCTGTCCCACTCGTTTACAAACCCATATGGCAACATCTCTAATTGGTTCCAAGTCGACCCAGGCGGCTTCCTATAAACCCAAAAGAAAGGCAACTTGGATCGTTCCAACCCTAGAGCTAACTCAGTGAGTTTGTCTTGACTTAGCGTTGCCTCGGTCTCGAGCGCAACGTATACGACCGAGTTCACTCACTGCTTCTCTAACCACCCCTCATTTTCTCCCTACTCTGCATCATTTCCTCCCTCCTCATTACTCACCAATTGTGGTGGCAAAAAACCAAATGCCATGGCCGGGTTATTATAAAGCTCACAAACTATATCAAACCACTTCGGTTCAAACTTGACACAAGTCCGAAATAAAACAATGTCGCTCCCTCCAATAGAAACCGCAAATCTCTCAACGTCAATAGTCCCCGATTCATTCCCCTCTGAACTCTTCATAAACTTGGCCACCTTGTGCCGCCGGTAAACGATCTCCGACGGCACCGTGATCCACCGCGGCACCACCGTAAATTCTCCACCATCGTCCTGGTGTACTCTCACTCAATAATCATCTACAGAGGGCCGATGAAAGCCATGTTGGCGGCGTTGAAAAGGCTGAAGTAGGCGGCGGAGACGCTGAGGTCCTCCCCGAGTGGCGGGAGCCAATGGGAGGCGTAGTTGTAGATGACCCAGTCGGGCCTCGGGCTTACAGATTTAAGGAAACGGGCCATTAGGGTTTTCTACGAGTCCGGGGCGGGGGGTTGGGGATTCTGAAGAGGTTTCTTGGGGTGAAGAGGAAAGAGATTTTATGGCCTTTGGAAGCTAGGAGAGTGGAGAGGTGGTGGAAAGAGATGAGGTGGCCCATGGCTTGCAATGGGAACATGAATACATGTGGAAGAAGAACACCATATATCACCACCACTATCACTGTAGGTTCGAGTTTCATTATGAGGTGCTTACGTGTGAGTATTCGTGAGCTAGAGAGGTGCGATTGGTCAATGGTTAGCGAAAGGGAAAGAAGAAGAAATCTTGTGGGGGTGAGGGAAAGAGTGAGAGGTACAGAAGAGACAAAGGCAGCGCGTTCTTTGTTTCCTTTCGCGGGATTGATATCTGGCCTTTCCTGGATTGAGTGCGTGAGGTCACCTTCTCTCTCGAGAAAGAATGTTCTCCTTCTTCAAATTTAGTGCTCACACTCTCTTTCTAGGAAAAGTCAGCCCTTTTTAATCAGGGGGAATGTCAGGGGTATTTATAGGGCATCTAGGCCTAGGTCAGGCCCATGACGACGCTCCTATAAAACCCCAACACTTGTTCCTCTTGTATCTCTAGGTCTTGGGGATACGCGTCCTCCAGTGGACACTTTTCCGCAGGAGAGCCCAAATCCCCGCAATGCAACCTCCATCCCAAGCCACCAAGCCACAAGAGACTCCCCTGTTCTCGTTGGAGCAAAGTTGCAACCCGCGGCAATCGTGAACTCTCCGACGTAGTTTCCTTGTGATTGTGGGCTTTTGACAGCTCGCAGGACCTTACCACAATCTCTCGCTGCTGAGATCACTTCGAGGGTATATAAGGTTTTCCCGTGGTATCAACGGTGGTTCCGCAGTACCTTCTCTTTTCGCGGGGGCATCCTTTCGTTCTTTCTCTTTGTACACGTGTTCTTTTCCCATTGGGTGGTCAACTATTCTCCCTTAAATCAAGCTTTGAGCGAGGCTTCCCTTCTACGCGGGTCCCACTGCCACGTGCCTGCTTGTAATCGGGAGGTCAAATAGTCTCCCTTGGTCGTAGGTGAGTAATTTTGACCGCCCCTACATATGCCCCCAGCTCGCGGTTGACGGGTGCATGTCGTCTGCGTGCGTATTTTATATCCTAAAAATTTCCGTAGCTGTCCTCGAACTGTTTTGCGGAACGGGGGGTACTACAACCGTTGGTGGTATCTTTTCGTGTACTGACGTAACTTTTGGTGTACGGTTGCCATAAATGCTTCACGAACCGACTTACTATATAAGCCCCTCGCTCTTTATTTCCTTTTCACCTACCGTTCAACTTCAGTCAAAGCTCTCTCGTTCTATTCTCTTTCTCTGCAAGCAACAACTTTTCACTTTTTTCTTCTTTCTGCTCTTCGAAGGTTTCTTTCCCCTCTTTTTTTTTTTTACTTCAAACATAAATGGCCGTGCGCAATTTGATCGTTGAGGAACCTGTTCCCATCGCGGATCAGTGGAAGAGGGCCCCGTACCTCCAGTCGTTGGGGACCTATTCTGGACCCTGGTGGAGGCTTACCCAGTCGAGGGGGTCCCTATCACCAACCCTACGTTCTTCACGGCTCCGGCTGAGTTGGGGCAAGAGGAACTAGTCAACCCATCTTCCATTCTCCACTTCTGCATAGAGCGCGGGGACTTCCCCCACTCTGAATGTCGATTTGGGGCTCAGACCTCACCACCCACCAATTGGGCAGAGTGGGTGGACGAGATCATCAACGACATCCTTCGGAAGCAGATCCTCATGGGCAACGGTACTTACGACGCCGTAATGCTATTGCGGAACCTAAACATCCCGAGGCAAGGGGAGGCCATCAAGAACTTGGAATACACAGGCTCTCGTTGGAGCATTGATGCACACTCTTTTGCACAGGTTTGGGGTGAAAGCGGCTTCTCTTTGGAGGATGTAATCATCCTCACTCGACTCTCCCTCCGTGGGGCCTCCCTTTTTGACTTGAACAACTTCTCTTTCGCGGATCAACAGGACGTTATAGAGCTCAGGAGACTTGGCAAGTTGGCTCAGTCTGGTCCCAGATTCACCGCTCAAGGTGTTCACAAGAATGCAGTGACGAATGCTAAAAAGATGTCTTTTGCGAGTTGGGTTCGCTTTTTCGTCAAGGACCTCTAGCCCGCGAGGACGATGGTTCTGGGGGTGCTGTGGACTTTGTTGAAGGCCCTCACTACCAGCAGTGGCTTTATATGGCCGAGTTCTTCGCCTTCTTTCTTTCCTACTTCATCCTTCTGGAATATCCAGCGGACAACCCTTCTCTAGAAGTTTTTCCGTTCACTGTCCTCCTAGGCCATGGTGAGCCCTTTGTTCTTGGGGTCACTTCACTGCCAGCTGGACTTGGTTCACGCTGACCTTGCGAGGTCTCTTGGGAGATGCAACCACCTTTCTATGGTCCACACTAGTTTCCTCCTTGTGTACTTCTTTGAGCATTTCCCCATCACCGCTCTCGTCCTGCAGACGTTTCTAGCATTCGCTAACCGCTCTTGGGCGGAGCGGTGGTTCGGCACCAATAGTGATGTCACTTGGTACGATGTTTGTGACATCACAGAAAATTTTATCCCGTGCCCTTACAGCTTCGTTGGTAGTTGATATCGGCTAATGCCTTCTTCTTACCTGCTCTTCTGTCTCTGCTGTGAGTGGGAACAACCCGATCACCATGGGGGTTATCAATTCCGCTTTCATTGCCCTCCTGGGGTGGCTTCCTTTCCTCAACATTAAGGCCAACGGCGTGTCGATCTATCGCTCAAACTGGTTTGCACGGCAGCTGAGTTTTGATCAAGGGGTTCCTAGGGCGGCTCCACCAGTACTCACCTTTGTTGAGTCTCAGCTCCGCCTCATGCGGCCTCATACTTCTAACGTCCTGGTACAACTTGGGGACTTGCCTATTCCCTCCAGAGATGACATTGGGCGCTACACCCTGGAGTTTCATGTGTTCTGGCGGAGAAACTTAGATTCTTTATTGCATTTTGTCCGAGGGGAGGCTGAGGTCCCGGAGGTGTCTAAGATCCGTACGCGGGACACTTCGTTGCGAGCTGTCACTGAAGCTAGGGGGGCTGACTGGCGCGGGTCTCATTGCATGTGGGCAGTAATCGATGTCGCCCCTTTGAACGTGGGCCTTCCGTTGGGGCCTCCTCCCACACCTCCAGCCGCTGTAAGGCGGGTCCCAACGCGGAGTGCTCGAGGAAGGACACAACCTTCTGCTTAAACAGAGCCATCACAACCATCTTCTTCAAGGGCGCCTGCACCCGGGGATGGTCACCGACGCAAAGTATCCGCTCGGTATGGATTTTCTTCTTTGCCTCCGCCTGATCCTGTTTGGATTATTTCACTTCTCCTTACCATTTCAATTCTTCCTTTCAGTGGCGGGAGTTAGATGCCAACACCTTCGTGGCGTTTGAACCCACGGCAGGGGCCATGGTGAGAGATGCTGAGGAACAAGCTGCGGGTGAGGAAGCGGTGGAAAACATCTCAGCCGCTCTAGCTAAGCGACGCCGCCTCGAGGGTGAGTTTCACTTATTGCAATGTGATTTCTGTCGTCTTCTTTTCCAGCTTTTTACTTTATCAAAAATTTATCAAAAATTTTCGAACAGTTGTGGTGGAGTCTGAGGAGGAGGAGGATCATGGCAACAATGCGGGTGGCGGTGATGACAATTACGACGACGATGATGCTAATGGAGACAACGTCCCTCTCAGCATTCTTTTGGAATCAAAGCAGGCCCAGTCTTCCGCACTTGCGGTTGGCCTTGCCGTGGGAGATGTTGCCATCGTTGACGTCTCTGATTCCCCCGAAGAGACGAGGGACGTGGGGCTCGTCCTCCCCCGCATGGAGCCAGCTCCCTACCCGCTATTGGAACCGGAGGCCGCCGCCGTAATGGGAGGTATGTTACCTGACGAACCTTCAATCGTGGACCTGGGAGGGGATCCCAACACGGTCTCTACCGAGTCATCTTTTTCCTCTGAGGAATCCAAAAGCATTATCCCTTATTCCACTGACAGAGATCCCTCTTGATAAGTGCCGAAATATTGATATTTTGGCTCTCCAAACTACACTTATTAGTTATTTATATTTGATATTGATTTTGCTTTTATTTTGTTTATAGGTTGCTCGAGCTCATTGCCCAATATTTTGGATAAGAACGTGATTTGAAAGAACTATGAAGTTGAAATACGGAATTACTCAAAGCTGGAGTGTCAACTAATTAATACGCGAAGTTTGAAGGGCCATTATGCGATTAGTTCATTAAAACCCTATTTAAACAACTGCCTTCGGCAGTCAGCTTCTGGGGGTTCTTGGCTGTGAGGACATTGGACGAGCGACGAGGCTTCGAGTGGAAAAATCGAAATCATTCGATTCACTTCTTCTTTCGATGGCCGGCTAAATCCTCTTTTTAGGGTGTAGATGAAGCTCGAACTCTGAGTAACCCTTTTATGTTTTGATTTAGGTTTTATTATTCGAATCATGGTTGTATGACTTTTAAGGATTTATTTTTGATATTACTTCTTTCCAGTAAATCTTGTGTATAAAATCCTAGGTTTTATGCACGTTCGTACAACGGTTTTAATTGTTTTGTGATAACTAGTTAAATGGATTATACTACGTAAGACAAGTCGTGCTGGTAAGACGATTCGTGCTAGGCAGAGATAGTCCATGCCGATTGGTGATTCATAAATTATTTTTAGGAGATATCGCTAGGGCTTGCAATCTTACGGTATCCGAATTGATTCGAATAGTTGACCTGTAATCGAAACATATTTAGGTTACGAGGTGAAAGAGTGGATTCAAAACCCTAGAACTTTTTCCCATCAATTCTTTACTTGCTTTTCTATCATCATTAATTTCAATTCAATAGTTTTGAGAAATCAACAATCAATCAATCTTTTTCTCGGAGTAATATAGCAATTAATTGAAATAACCGCAACTCAGCCTTATAATCCCTGTGGAGCGATACTCGGAATACTTATCATTATTCATTTGAGTAGTAGTCATTATTTCATTTTATTAATTATTTTTGGTACGGAAAAGACCCGATCACCTCCCCTTCTCATGCAGCAACTTCCGAGATCCGTGAACCTCCCTCCACCGATGGATTCCTGTGAGTCTGTCGGTCAGGATGACATTGCTGGGGAACCGGTAACCACGGCGGCTGCTCAGCACTTATGGGAAGAGGAAGTGGATGACGTTGAAGAACTTCCTCGATTCGCCGCGGGGGTTCGCACCATGGGTCAACCTGGGACTGGCTCAACTTCTACTCATTCAGGCTCCCATTAGTAATCTTCTGCCAACGCCCGGATCCATTCCACTGGGAGTTTCTTGGATCGAGTTGCTTGCAGCTCTTCGGGCATCTGCAATGCCTCTTTTCTACAAGGTCGTGGGTCGTTCGCGGGGAGGGACACAGTTCCAGACGCAACCAATCCCCATTCCCCAGCATGTTCTACTTCTAAAGCTCACTTTCATCGCCCGTCCGTGAGGCATACGCCCACTCCGCTTGCTCAGCCTTCCTTAACTGCTGATGACCGACAGCTGGAGGTAAATGAAGAACTCCTTGGGGGGCCCACCTCTATTACTGACTCAGATCTGAACTCCTTATTTAAAGACATGAACTTCTTATAGACTGATGATGTTTTCGGAGGACGGGGAAGTGAAGCCCTCGGGGACTTTGGTGCTGATTTAAACGCAGAGATGGTGGAGCAGCAAAGGGATGACATGGAGTCCAGGGAGCAGCCTTCTCCCCAGCAGAGTCCTGCCACAGATCTTGGGAAGGGGCTTGTGGTTGCCGAGATGGAGTTACATGTCCGTCTCTTCCCTCTGGCTTATCCTATGGATGAGACCTATCATCCATTTCTCAATGCCATAGCTTGAGCTCATCCAGAGACATTAACCCATTTCAACCAGTGGTCGGCTCGGCTTGGGGCACTCCTCCTCAGGGATCTCCATGAAGTGCTTACCCCTTGGGCGCAACTACGTTTTGGCGACTTCATCGCTGCCACGGAGTCTGCTCTCTAGGAGGTCGCGCAAGACATGGCGGCCATGGGGTTTGACCTAGGCTGGCTGAGCGTGAGGAGCCCCGCGCTTAGGGCTGCGGGAGAAAGGGTGGCTCTACGGCTTGAGATTTAGAGTCTTTCCGCGCAATTGGAGTTCGCTCGTCAGCATTTGGCGACTCTGGAGGCCAGGTTTGCTCAAGTTTCACAATACGACGCAGAGCTGGCCGCAGCGGCATTGAACCTTGAGGACCCTGACCCAGAAGAACTTGTCTTTGCGGACTGGCTGGCCTAGGCTTCTTTTTTTCTCTCTCTCTTTTTTTAATTTCTTGTAACACATGTGCCATCATCTCATCATTTTTTTGAAATAATATAGTCGCTGTTTTATCTGTTTTTTTTTTGAACTAATATTGTCACAGACCACGCCTTGGTCACCATTGACTTGGAATACTTTGGCAATTGTTAATTTTTAATTTGTGGGTCATGTTCTGGCCATTTCTGACTTAACATTATTTTTATTCGATCACCATTAGGCCCGTAGTGCACGGGTCACGTTCTGACCCCTGGTGGCTTAACATTATCTTTATTTGATAACTGTTAAGCCCAGAGTACGCGGGTCATGTTCTGACCCCTAGTGACTTAACATTATCTCTATTTGATAACCGTTAAGCCCGGAGTACGCGGGTCATGTTCTGACCCCTTGGTGGCTTAACATTATCTCTATTTGATAACCGTTAAGCCCGGAGTACGCGGGTCATGTTCTGACCCCTGGTGACTTAACGTTATCTTTATTTGATAACTGTTAAGCCCAGAGGTTTGGTAAAGATGAATGGACCGTGGTGATGTTCTCTCCGCGCGATCATGCCTTTTGTCACAACACTCAAATCAAGTAGAAAAAATAGAAAGAAGATAATCTTATCATTTCATTAAAAGTTAACAAAAAGCCTGGAGATTCAATCTTACAAGATTTTGAGGTGTCCCACTGAATAACACAATTTTTTCAATGAACTTTGATTCATCATTGAAAGAAAAGGACAGAAGAAACTTCAAATGTAGAACAAAAATTCCATTGCTTTGTTCATGGATAGAACTTCTTGATGTACTTGGAATTGACTACTCCTGTCCGGAAACCATCTTCTACGCGGGCCAAGTGGTAGTAGCCACTTTCTGATGCACAGATTACTTCATAGGGACCTTTCCACTTAGGTGTGAACTTCGGAGTCTTCATGTCTCTCACTACCACCGTGGTTGCCTTCCAGACCAAGTCCCCAACTTTGAACACCCGCGGCACCACACCTTTGTTGTAATAGCGTGTCACGGACTCCCAATACTTTTCGTGAGTGACGGCCGCAGCGACCCTTCTTTCCTCCAAGGCTTCCAAGTCCGCTCTCCTCCCTTCCGTGGAATTCTCCATTGCGAGAATCATCCTTGCGGAAGGGACGCTTAACTCTGCAGGCAAAACTATTTTCGCTCCATACACCAAACTGAAGGGACTAACGCGGGTGGATTTCCTCTTTGAAGTTTGATAAGCCCAAAAGGCTATTGGCAGATGATCCACCCAAGTCCCTCCGTGTTCGTCCAGCATTTTACTCAGGATCCTTATCAAAGTCTTGTTTGTCGCTTCCGCTTGTCCGTTGCCTTGTGGGTAGTAGGCACTAGAGGTACGGTGATCAACCACGTATTCATCAAGGAGGCTTCCCACACGACAATTTATGAACGGAATCCCATTGTCGAAGAGGATTACCTTGGGTATACCAAATCTGCAAATGATGTTTTCCTTGATAAATGCTGCCACTGCGTCTCCTGTTGCCTTCTTCAGTGGAGTAGGTTCAACCCATTTGGTACAGACTTCCATGGCCGCGAGGATCCATCTATTCTTTTGCGAGGCTGGCCTGATTGGCCTGACTAAGTCCATGGCCCATGTGTGAAAAGGATATGGTGCGCGGATCGAATGCAATTCCGCAGAGGGGGTATGCATACGCCTGGCACCTTTGCACGTGTCGCTTGGAGTCACCCTTCATGGTGGGCCAAAAATACCCCAGATGGATTAATTGTTCGTAAAGTTTTCTCCACCCCTGATGCTTAGTTCCGTGGGTCTTTCTCAAAATCTCTTCCGTTTCATCTTTGTCTATACACCTCTACGGCGTTCTATCAAGGGCTCTTTTGAATAGGAACCCTTTTTGAAGGAAGAAACGCTGCGCTCCGTGGATGACTTTCGCGGATTCGGTTCACCCCATAGGTAGGCATCCCTCCCTTAAATAGTCAATATAAACTTTTCGCCAATCCGTGTCCTAGTGACTGGTGCCCACCATTAGGCATTCCGGCCTGGCCGCGTACAAGGAACACCACGTGCAGTTCTTCGCAATTAAATCAGCGTCTTTCTTCATGTTAGGCCAGTAGTAACCCTGCCTCTGAATTGTTTTGTACAGGGCTATCTCATCGTCCACGCAACTATTATCGTGGATTTGATCTAATACTTCTCCTACTTCTTTCGAATTGACGCACCGTGCGAGCCATCCCTGTGGAGCGCGATGATATAATTCTCCACGCAAGATCATGAAACATGAAAGTTCTACGGTGGACAAGTGTCCCATGCCAGTAATTAACTGAATTTTGATGGCTCCATGCCAGTCCTCGTTGGCTCAGAAAAGTCTTCCATGACGGACGGTTCGAACATCTTTATGATTTCTATACAAGCCCTTCCCTCGTCAAATTTCATTCTTGCCCCTAGCGTCGCGAGGGCGTCCGGAAAATGATTCTTTGACCTAGCCTTATGCACGATGTTGACACTTTTGAAAAATTTCATCAGTTTCTAGACAGTCGTCCGATACGACGCCAACATTGGTTCCTTTAACGTGTAAACCCCTTCTGTTTGCAAAATTACTAACTTTGAATCTCCTACTATCTTCAAATGTTTAATCCCTCTTTCTTTCACTGCTGTTAGACCCAAGATCAATCCTTCGCATTCTGCCTCATTATTGGAGTAGGGAAAATTTAACTTGTAGGGCAGGTGGAATTTCTCTCCTCCTCCATTATGCAACACTATTCCTGCACCTCCTGATCCATTTCCTATGGCCCCATCGAAGCTGAGCATCTAGTGTAGGTCATCCGTGCTGGCCGCAAGAGTTTTGAAACCATCTCCGGGCAGAGATTCTTCGAGTGGTTCGCATTGACCGCTTGGGAACTAGGCTAAAAGGTCCGTTAGGGCTTGGCATTTGATCACTTTAGGTGTAGCACATGAAATCTCAAATTCTGCGAGTGCCAATAACCATCGGGCGACCCGACCTGTGAGCACGGGCCGGAACATGAGATACCTTATCGGGTTGCACTTGGTGATTATTTGTATAGGGAAGGATAAGAAGTAATGTCTAAGCTTTTACGCGGTAAAGACAAGGGCCGCTTAATGGTCGTGTACCTCTCTTCCGCTCTTTGTACTTTCGTGCTGATGTAGTAGACTGGGCGTTCCGTCCCATCTACTTCCTATGCCAGTAGGGCCCCAATGGATCTCGGTGTGGAGGTCAGGTAGAATATCAACGGCTTTCCCGCGATTGGAGCCACCATTGTCTGGGGGGATGTTAAAGCTGTTTTGATTCGCTCAAATGATTGCTGGTGTTCTTGCTTCCACTCAAACTTTGCGTTACCCTTTGATAAGTCCACGAAGGGTGCTGCGATTTCTGCCAATGCAGGGATAAAACGCCGCAGGAAAGAAACTTTCCCCAAGAATCGTTTGAGCATATTCTATATAGATTGGGGGGGACCATTTCCGTGATAGACTTAATCTTGGTCCCATCCGCGTTGATGCTGTGGCGATGTACGAGAAAGCCCAAGAATTTACCCGCGGTGACACCGAATGCGCACTTCAGGGGGTTCATCTTGAGGTTGAATTTCTTGCACCTGCCAAACACGGTGGCTAAATCTGTGAGATGGTCTTTTCGCTCCCTCGACTTTATGACAAGGTCATCTGTATAATCTTCTATTATCTTGTGTATCAGATCATGAAAGATTGTTGTCATAACCCGCTGATATGTTACTCCCGCATTTTTTAGCCTAAAAGGCATCACAATGTAGTAGAAATTTCCCAATGATTTCGTGCCCGCTGATATGGGGTCCGGAAGGCCATCTTCTCTGTGTCCTCGGGAGCCATCTTGATTTGGTTGTACTCACTAAATCCGTCCATAAAAGAGAACATCTGATGGCCCGAGGTGGCATCTACTAACATATCAATATATGGGAACGAGAATTTGTCTTTTGGGCATGCCTTGTTGAGGTCGCGGAAATCAATGCATATTCTAATTCGCCCATTTTTCTTCTTTACGGGGACAATGTTTGCTAACCACTCAGGGTACTAGATGGGGTGGATGAATCCCGCCTTCCATAACTTTTCGATTTCCTCCTTGATCTGTCCCTCTAAATTGGGGTGGTATTTCCGCTGAGACTGCTTCGCTGGCTTGGAATTGGGAAAGACGTCTAAATGATGTGTTACCAGCTCCAGGTCTAAGCATGGCATTTCCTCATAGTGCCATGTGAAGACATCTGAATTATCACGTAGCAGCGTAATTAACTTCTCGCGAAACTCTCCGTCCAGCTCATTATTGATAAACATTAGTTTCTTCGGGCCATCTCCGTTGTTTCGGTCAACTTTCTCCACGTCTTTTGCTGCGGCTTGGGCTGGCCTTGCATGCACTTCGGAGCGGGTTCTAGCTTTTGGACTACTTCTTCTACCGTGGCACATGTTCCGCCGGGCCAGCGGTCTCACAATCGGTTACTGCCCCGGTGGACCATCATAAGTAGTACACCGTTTCCCCCCCTCCTTTGTCTTAGTGATTTTCCTGGGGGCTGTGGGCTCTGTTGTGGATGGGTCTCTTTGTCGAGTTTTTGGCTTATCATCCTTTATGTCTTCCCACTTCGAGATTTTTATGCCGCGCGGTTTGGCGGTGATTGCCTGAGACACATCGCTTAGTTCCGAAAAGTAGACTGCATCTGAAAGGTGTGCCTCATTAGCATCAAATGGGCTTTCAGATGCGGGAATGGTGACTTTCTTTCTTGCCCAAATCCCCTTTAGGCATTGATGGTAGCTTGATGGTACGACAACATATTTGTGCATCTAGCTCCGTCCGAGGATGATATGGTAATTTGGGTTTGCATTGATAAGATGGGATTTAGGAGCTGAGTGGATTGCCCCCATTTCTAAATTCACCACGACATATCCTAAAGACTGTTTTTTATCTCCTCCAAACCTTGGGATAGTGATTGGTGACTCCACTATCCGGTTGTCTTGGATTCCCAATTGTTTGAACGTTGAAAGGGCCATGAGATTTATGGAGGCCCCTTCGTCAAGAAAAGTCCTTTTCAGTTCCATCCCGTTGACATGGGATGTAACATACAACGGTCGGTTATGGGGATATAGTACTCTTCGATCTGCATTTGAGAAAGTGACGAGGTTGGATTCTTCGTGGATTGTCCACGAGACGGACCCTTTTGTGGACATGCACGATTCTTGGTGGACCCTCGTGATGTTGATAATTGCCTTGGTTATCTCCAATCTCGCGGCTGGGGTGAAGCCAAAACCGTCGAAGTATGTGCGAAACTTCATGCTGTTTTGCAATGTTTTGATCGAACTGTTGGGATCCGGTGCGACTGTAGGCATCGTGCCCTCTCCGAATTCCTCAGTGATTTTGTGGCAGGAGACCATATAGGCCCACCCTTCCTCTTCTTCTTCCAGACAACAATAAATATCTGTATCATTTTCATCTTCATACATGAATGGGTAGCATTCTGCCCTGTTGACCTCTCCGTTATGGTGTCCATGAGTCGGGCAGGGCTCTACCCGGATGGCGCGTTGCCCTATCCGTAGCTCATTTGCATTTTGTTTTCTCTTGAACAATCTCTTTAGTGACCAACAATCACTAGTTGGGTGCTTGGTATGTCTGTGGTACATGCAGTACCGTGGATGCTCGCGATCTTCCTGCGTCGGCTCATATTCTACTAGAGGAAGCTCTAGTTTGCCATCTGCCACCCACGCGTTCGCCAAGGCTCGTACTTCATCCATACTGTAAGGGTAGTCTGGCGCGGGCCCAAGCTCATGCCCTCTTCGCTTCCGTCCGTGATAGCAACGGTGGCGCCTGTAGTTTTGTTTTTCCGACTGTCTTTCCTAATTGGTTTTACCACATGGCGGATGTTGTACGCGGACTCCAACAAAGCGGAAAAGGTTCCCAACTTCAAATTAATGAGCAACATCTTGAACTCATCCATCGTTCCACCAATATAGATTTCAATGAGCTAAACGTTCTTGACTGACTCGGTGCAGTCAACAACGTGATCTTGAAATCGTTTGATGTAATCCACCACATCTTTTCCACTTGTTTGTGTTTCCTTTGTCAAACTGATTACTGTTACCTTTTCATGGACTTGGAAAAATTTAGCATAGAAACTGTTCACCATCTCCTCCCAGGTGTCGATCGAGTAAGGTTCCAAGTTGACACACCATGTATACGCGCGGGAGGTGAGAGATTTTGAAAACTTGCGGAGATGCAAGTTGGAGTTCGATGCATGGGTCCCAAAGGATTCTATGAAACAAATCACGTGCTCTTGCGCGCTGCCTTCTTTGCCATCGAATTTTACAAACTTCGGTGGAGTGTACCCATCTGGGTAGGGCAATGATAAGATCGTCACAAGGTATGGAGGACGGATATATGGGCTTGGAAGGGAAGGTAGAACTGTTTTTTGCCTTTTCTTTGGAAAGGAGGGCCTGCACATCTGCTAAAGTGATAAACTGCCCTGCGGATGGGGTGCTGGCTTAGACAACGATTGGTTTTTTTGGCTTGCTTCACTCACTTTCTGCTGAGCCAACAAGGCTTGTACTTCCGCCATTGTGATGTAGGGGCCCATAGAAGGTGTACTGGTTCCGTTAGCGGCGGGTTCCTTCTCGCGGGCTCCGACAGAATTTCCCTCGATTCCCCCAACGAGAACTTCGCGCAGGGGATGCGGGGAGGACATGGGGATTTGGAGTTGTGAAGGCAGTGCTATCTGACTGTTGCTGCCCCTACTATGGATCTATGAGGGCTCATCTCCTTGGCTAGTCATGGGCCATGGAAGGGCTGCTGAAACGAGTTTCGTAAGGCTTGTAAAGGCCGCGAGCAGCTGCTTTTGTGTCTCGAGGAACTGGAGCTGCCTGTCCTGGAAAGCTCGCAGTGTTTGTACAGCTGCACTTGCGCTGTTGGTTTCTCCGACTTCCTTGAGGGTTGGTATGGCGTTGTTCGGTGCCGTCATTGCTCTTTGACGTGATGGTTCAATGTATTCCTTCGAACGAGTGCTAACCATAAACTAAAGGACACCTCCCCAGCAGAGTTGCCTAATGTAGGTTCGAGTTTCATTATGAGGTGTTTACGTGTGAGTATTCATGAGCTGGAGAGGTGTGATTGGTTGATGATTAGCGAAAGGGAAAGGAAAAGAAATCTCGTGGGGTGAGGGAAGAGCGAGAGGTACAAAAGAGACAAAGACAACGCATTCTTTGTTTCCTTCTGCGGGATTGACGTCTAGCCTTTCCTGGATTGAGTACGTGAGGTCACCTTCTCTCTCGAGGAAGAATGTTCTCCTTTCTCAAATTTAGTGCTCATACTCTTTTTCTAGGAAAAGTCAGCCCTCTTTAATCAGGGGGAATGTCAAGGGTATTGTAGAGACCCGTAAATTTCCTATTTAATTTTAATATTGTAGTAAAAGAAAATAAAAAAAAGGAAAGGGTGAAAATGGCATGAAAACAAATGTAGGGTTATTTGTGCAAGGTTTGGAAAGTTCGGGGTGTGGGTGTGATTTGTGCATGTGTGTGGCGTGTATGTATGCCAGGAAAACATTTTTTTTTTTTTCATTTTTACATTTCATCTCATCTCTCTCTCGATCTCTCTCACTCTCTCCCCGAAAACTCATCCAATCACTCGAAACCCACAACAATCACTCTAAACTCCATCATCTACGTGCGTATCCGGGCTGGTATCGCGTTTGATAGGGTTTGGTTTGGTGTATTTTTGCTTGGTTTGGGACTCTGGAAGCTAGGGCTTGCACAATCTCTTTGATTTTGGTTTGGATACTCGAGGTAGGGAATTCTAGCTCTCTTTATATGTTATTTGAGTTCTCCTATGTCTTATTTGAGTATTTCCATGCTTTGTTTGAGCTTGTATTGGTTGTTGTTTGGTTTGATCTGTTATCTGATGAAAAATCGCCAGAATTCCGGATTCCTACCGGTAGGACTTTTCTTCCTACCGGTAGAATCTTTCATCGTAATAAGGTGTGCTCACTGTTTTGAGTTTGTACAGGTAGGATTTGTTCCCTACCGGTAGAATTACAAATTTTCTTCTTTTTTTTCTTGAACTCTACCGGTACCATTTTTCTACCTACCGGTAGAATTCTTGTGAACCAAAGTGTTGTACCCCCTCATTCTGAATTGTACCGGTAGGTGCCCATCTCCTACCGGTTGGTAATTTGCCAAAAACTTAAATCTCCCAGTTGCATTGAAGTCCCATTTTCTTTCAAAGACTTGAGTCATGCCTTGAGTTATAATATTATCATATATATAATAAGATTAGAAACCGACAGCCATGCTTGTTATTAGGATCAAAGTGAAATGCATCTTGGCTTATTTAAATTGGTGGGATCATGAGGTGATAAGAGTGGGTTTCTGGCACGACATTGGTATGAGCGATACACTTGAGTACGTTAACAACGCGCGAATAATCGGGGCCCATTGACGGGTGGGTGCCTGGCAGGAGATATTAGGGTCCCATAATTAGCCTGGTAGGAGCTAATGCTCAAAATAATCACTCAAGGCCTAACCTTCAAGGTGGGTGCTTGGCAGGGGATATCGGGGTCCCAAAATTAGCCCGGCAGGAACTTCGGCTCAAACACACAAACGGCACGACATGTTGAGACATAAATTGGACGGGTATGATTTATGGGTTGAATAAAAGAAAGATTGGAGATTTTGGAACACTCGTTCATAATAATTGTGCTTCCTCCGTTATCATTTGATTTCCCATCATTCGTTCGTTCGTCACGCTCATTTGCATATAGAGTTTGTGTAGATTTTTCTATTTGGCTAGTGTAGCTCAAGCCTTATAATATTTTCAGGTGTTAATCCGGAACCATAGGTTGCATGCCTGGAGTGCTTGACGTGTGGACATTACTTTTGAAAGCTAACTGAAGGAGTTACCGATTCATCTTTGTAAATTTATTTTGAAGATGTATTTGTAACTAAATTTGTAATTCTTTTGACTCGAAATATTGTAACCATTAATCCTCTTTCTAAATTTGATACTTATGTTAATTTGAGGCCATCGAGCCGATATTGTAATATTTTGGAATCATGTGAACTCGGATTTATTTGCTACGGAAACGTGAATACGGTGATCATTTTGGGTATCGTACGGATATTTGTGAGTATTTTCATTATGAAAATCATTTATATTTATGTTGAAAATCGAGGACGTGACAGTATTTATAGGGCACCTGGGCCTAGGTCAGACCCATGATGGCGCTCCTATGAAATCCCAACACGTGTCCCTCCTGTACCTCTAGGTCTTGGGGAAACGTGTCTTCCAGCAGACTTTTTTCTGCGAGAGAGCCTGAATCCCCGCGACGCAACCTCCATCCCAAGCCACAAGAGACTTCTCTGTTCCCGTTGGAGTAAGGTCACGACCCGTGGCGATCGTGAACTCTCCGCGGAGTCCTTTTCGGACCCTGCCTTTAGGCCTGGGCGGGACTCCGGGAACTCTCCGACATAGTTTCCTTGTGATTGTGGGCTTTTGACAGCTTGCGGGACCTTACCACAATCTCCCGCTGCTGAGACCACTTCGGGGGTATATAAGGTTTTTTCGTGGTATCAGCTGTGGTTCCGCGGAACCTTCTCTTTTCGCGGACAACTTCCGTGGGGGCATCCTTCCGTTCTTTCTCTTTGTACACGTGTTCTTTTTCCATTGGATGGTCAACTATTCTCCCTTAAATCAAGCTTTGAGCGAGGCTTCCCTTCTATGCGGGCCCCACTGCCACGTGCCTGCTTGTAATCAGGAGGTTAAATAGTCTCCCTTGGTCGTAGGTGAGTAATTTTGACCGCCCTTACAATCACTATCACCTTCTTGATTTTCCAAGGGAGGGAGGAGGTCAAGGAACGTTATGAGTTATCCCAAACCAGTGGTACTACTTATTAGGAGAGTTCGTTTGTAGAATCTAGAGATATCACTTTGTTTGGTTCTCCTCTTAGAAATAATCTCTCCAAAACTTTTGACTGTTTCGTCATCCGTGTTTTTTCGTCTTTAGTGATTTTTTGTCAATTTTTTTTACTTATTTTATACTTTTTGGATGTACATAGTGTACCTATATTCAAAAAGTAAAAGAGTTTTTCAAAATGTTAAAAAGATTTACTAAAGACGAAAAAATACATAAATCTATAGAACTTTTTTATCTCGAAAATAAATCTCAAAATTGCAAACCAAACGCAGTTACTACGTATTAGGTAAGTATTTTAGGCTCGGTTTGGAATTTAGAGAAAGTGAGAGAAAAGCAAGGAAAGTTAAAAATTTTCCCTCGAATTGTTCGGATTGGAGAGAAAAATGAGAAAAAATAAAAGAATTCAAATTTTGTGAATACTAAAATTTCTCTCCAATATCTCTCCAATTTCCCTCTCATTTTCTTTCTCCAACTTTCCATCACTTTCCCTAGAATAATTAGTGCTATTATGGAGAAGGAGATTATTGGTGGGGGTGCCGGGTGGGTGTCAGTGACTGGCTTTCAAATTTGTTTGGAAGTATATCTGTGTTATTTTAATAGAACTAGGTGCATTTCAACGTGCAAAGCACGTTATTTATGCCCGTTGTGTAGAGGAGTTTTGATTTTTTGTGAAATTACGGATCTTATTGATCATAGGAAATGTTATATGAATAAGTTTGGTTAAGTGTATAAACAAAAGTAGCTAGTTGTAATATTACTTATGCTTTAGATAAGTTTTGGTGTTGAACAAAAGGGTTGAACTTTTGCTTTGTCTGAACTTTTGCTTTCTATAACCCTTTGGCAAATGTATAAAAAAACCTGTAGCCAAAGTGATAGAAGTAAAGAGACACCTGGAGTACTATAGCACATGAAAGAATTATGCACAAGAGCATCCAACCATTTAACTAAATTATCACGTGCAACCCATTCCAAATTCTCATCCAAGCCTAATATATCCCTGTACTCGCGTACAAAGAGACTAAAATGTTTTATGCTCCAGGTACCCAGGATGTGGATACTTTGCGACAGCGGCAATCACCCTTCGGCCTTCAATAGGGACAGGCAATAAAACCCTCCATGTGGAGTTTGACCATTTCGATGCTTGACATGCAACCACAGGTGAAATGAAACACGCACAACCATACTATTGAATCATAAAACCAAAGATTCAGAACTCATTGAATATACTTTGGAATGAAGGCATATATGGAAATTAAATCCGTACAGCTAAGTATAGTAATAGTAGCTCCATTCATTTTCCCCTATTCTCTCTCTCTCTCTCTCTCTCTCTCTCTCTACATTGCAATTTGGCTTTGCTTTGTTTCTCTCTCCTCCCTTTCCTGCTTGCTAGTAATCTCTCTCTCGTAATCTGCTTTGTTCCCTTCATTGCTCAATTTGGCTTTCTTTGGACTGTTGATCAATGTGAATATAGATCTATAAGCTATTGGAATAATTTGGAAGTGTAATAGAGTTGCTAATCGGATAGCTTTAGCTTTTCAAAAGGGAGTTTTACCTGTCAAAAATCATACAGATAAGAAACAGAGAGCACAATTAGGATATATGTATTTTTCCTATAAGGGACTCCATGGAAGCCATCAACATTCCAATCTTCATATCTAGCAAAATATTAAGTTCACGAGGAAAGGGAATCACAAAACCCAAAAAACACAAACCAACTCAAACCCAGGAACATTACCTCATTCTACGGAGATCCAACAACCAGCAGTTCAGAAATTTGGTAAATAGACACGAAAACACCGAGCAGATCAAACGGCAAACATCGTTCTACGAACATCCAACAACCAGCAGTTCAGAAATTTGCATGAACAAATGACTGAAATAAGCTTCGCCCTCTGTTTCTATTCTGATATATATATAAACCTCTCGACTCCAAGCCACCTGTCGAACCCTTACCACCACGTAGCCCACTACATGGCACAAGGAAAATGACTGATTGCCCCAACATGCCAAAAGCACAATCATCCAAATCAATGGCTAAATTTGTCCAAATCAGCAAAAATGGCAAGCGAAAAATTGACCAAAACTCCCTTTTCTTATAGACGAGGAGGATAATTTTCTAAAAAGCAAATATGGCAAGAGATCCCATAGCTTAGGTGCGGACTTTTAACTAGGGCCTTGGATCTCATCATCCAACGGCCAGAAAAGGGAGGAGCAATTCACAGGTTAAATTGGGGCTTTCTGAGTTAGGCCATAACCACACCTCGCACGCGGGTCAAAACCCTCTTTCCTTCGGCTCCGGATCCTCTGTCCGAGAGAGCCTGTCCGGCTCCTCTGTCCCATACCTATCTATGTGCCATGTTACCCATGGTCCACTCCCTTAACTCATATTTTACTCGGCTGCTATGTTTTGTTTGGTTGCCTTTAACATATGTTATTTATTGGAGTATTTTAATTTTTGTAGGGTCCATTATTAGTTTTAAAAAGATGATTCAAATCGCAATTTATTATTAATTTTTTTTTATGAGTTCCTCTAAAAAAAATTAGTTCATTCCAATATCGTTAAGGGCTGTTTTAGAATTCGAGGGCGTCCTACGAATTCTGAAATAATCCTTACCGATATCGGATTGTACTAATTTTTTCCAAGAATACATAAAAAATAATTTAAGAATAACTAACGATTTGAATCATCTTTGTAAGATTCGTAATAGATCCCACAATAATAAAAAAATATCATTAATTTCTTGCCCATTTAAACTCGTTTGGTTGGTACCCATGAAATAGGAAATAAATTAATGATTTTATAATTTTTGTGGGGCCTATTACGATTTTATAAAGATTATTCAAACTATAAGTTATTCTTAAAATATAATTTTTACGTTTCTGAAAAAATTAGCTCAATTCGATATCTGTAAGGGCAGTTTCAGAATTAAGGCATGACAAATTCTGAAACTTTCCTTACTGATATCAGATTGAGCTAATTTTTTCTAGAAGCGCATAAAAAATATTTTAAGAATAAATTTTATTTTGAATCATTTTTGTAAGGCCTATAATGAACCCTACAAGAATAAAAAAATAAATACAAGATGTTAAGACAAGTAGACAATCAAACAAAACATAGCAGCCCAGTCAAACAAAATTAAAGAGGTGGAGCATGGGGTAACGTGGCACGTAGATAGGCGTGGGACAGAGGTAGGGGTGTCAAACGTGCCTGTCGTGCCGTGCCATGCCATTTTTTTCCATGCCAACCGTGCTTCGTGTCGTGCCGTACCATGCCCGTTTACTTCATCGTGCCATGGCGTGCCGTGCAGTACCGTGCCCGTGCCGGGACATGGTGGGCCATTTTGCTTTGTCGGGCCGTGTCTTTATAAAACCGTGTCGTGTCGTGCCGTGCCCGATTAATTAATCGTGTCGTGCCGTGCCTTTTTTTGTCGGGTCGTGTCGTGTCGTGCCGTGCCTTTTTTTTTGTCGGGTCGTGTCGTGCCGTGCCTTTTTTGTCGTGCCGTGCCGTGCCTTTTTTTGTCGGGTTGTGTCGTGTCTTTTTTTGTTGTGTCGTGCCGTGCCTTTTTTTGTCGGTTCGTGTCGTGCCGTGCCGTGTCGGTCCGTAATCGTGTGTCGTGCCGTGCCATCGATTTTCTTATACATATCACCAACCGGCAACCGATTTTCGTCTTAAAAAAATCTTCCTAAAAAACCCACATTCCGGTAATAAGACCATGGGAATCAATTCCCACGAACCAAATGTACTTCATAGACAATTGAAGCATGAGAATTTCAAAAACAAAAACCAACAAAATTACAGCGTCCTGCATTACTCTTATCATAGCTTGATTTGAATAATCTGACAAACTCGCCTACAGTTTGTCCTCGAAATCGGACAACGGTGTCATCTGTTCCTTCAACCCTTTCCTCTTGCGAATCTCCGACACAAGGGTGGCCGCCTGTGACCCAGATTCCAAAGGATCAGACATCATCATATCCCAATGATCAAACACGCACTACAGAAAAGCCTGGCCTGAAGTCGCTGCCCTCAAAGTGCCAGAGAAACCAAACGACTCTACAACAGGAAGGTAAGCCTTGATGTTGTAAAGAGGGGTACCCGGCCTCTGCATTTCCTCAAACACATGACCACGTTTTTTATTCAAAACACTGTAAATTCCCCTAAGGGCTTGTTCTGGCACTTGGATTTCCACCAAGTACATAGGCTCCAAAAGTTTGGGCTTGGCAGTCAGCTGGGAAGCATATTCCTTAATTGTAACATTTTTTACAACTGAAATTCATTAGTATACACCAAATTAACAAATCCAGTATAATAATGAGGAGAAGAAATGAAATAGTGGACACTGGACAAAGTAAGAAACAACCCATCAGGATGAATATTAGTCTTGACTCTTTTATTTCCCCTCCTTTTCCTTTTTTGGGCTACTGGCAATTTTAAAACACTAAACAACAGGAAAGAGCCGGATTGTGAAGAAAGATTGAGAATGGTACTGGAGCTAGAACATCATAAAATATGGAAATAAGAGTAGTCAAACACCTTAAGCTGCAAACATTTTCACATTTTCTTTCTTACGGACAAAAGTCACGAAACCATTCATGCTTTGGGATGCCAAGACCAGAAATAGAGGCTTCTATAATTGATGAGATCAACATTGAAGAAAAAGGATTTGATGGATAAAATTGCTTTCTCAAATCAACCCTATGGAGTAGATTTTACAATTGAAAGGATAAAAGTCATTGTTCTACTCGACAACATGAATACCACATGAAAGATTCCTAAATACAACTAGAAGCCTGCAGAATCTCCACTGCCATGGACACTGCATTGTTGACAGAAGAAAACATAAAGGAAATGACAATTTTCATGTTTTGGGGCGTGATCAAGAGCCAAAAGCTAACTGAAAAAGCTAATGAATCACAATAAGTCACACAAAAGCAATCCACCTTTTGGTCTGCAATGCTATAAGAGATTCTAGAATATCTTGGAGGAATATGAAGCCTAGTCAGGAGAATAGAGATATACAAAAGAGGTAAGGCACCATTCAAATTCCTAAAATGGACTCTGGATCACTAAAGGGAGCAGTCCAGCTTAGTGAACAGCAGGGAATACGTTTCTGTGAATGACATGATCACAACTTGTTCTTGGGCCCTTTGCCGTAACAGATAATAGTAAGCAGCCATGGGACACATTGAGACATCCCAACTTGGCAGCATCAACAAGAATAAAAATAGAACAGTAGCAGCATCAGTCATAACAGCAGCTGCAACGGCAGGCAGCAGCAGCTACAATCAATTGTAGTAGCTTCCTTTCTCAATCTGCTGGGGACGAACAGTAGTAGCAATCAACAGCAGAACAACAGATATCTGCTCTTCACAGAACAAGAGTGAACAGCAACATTAAACCGTAGTAGCTGTACACCGTAGCAGCAGCAGTAAACCGCAAACCGTATGAAGGCCTTAACAGAAACAGCAACTGTACAGCTGCAAAACAGAAGCATTGCACTAGCCGAGGGTAATAGTAGCAGCAACCACAGCAAACAGCAGTTACAGCCTTAACAGTCAGTCACTTAGCAGGTGGTCAATACTGAACAGCAGCTTCAGAAACCATTTGGAACATGAAGTATTGAACACAGCCTCAGAGTAAAGGATAAAGATTGCAGCTGCTGTACCAGCACGTATTTGAAGCAAAACAGCAGCCACAGCCATTACAGCATTGTGGCTATCAGTAGCTACACTTCAACTAATAGCAGATAGGTAAACCAGCTAGGGACAGCCCCCTAGAAAAGCATAAACATTCCTAGGGACAACCCCCCAAGGATAGGTCAAAAGAAACCAAGACTAACAAACATAACAAACAAAAACTTCAACCAGCAGCAGACAAAACATTAAAGCTGCAACTGACAACATAACAAATTGCAGACAAAAGATACATCAATTGAGATATATGCAGAATTTGGAGTGTGCCTCATTGGATTCTTCAGGCTGCCCCTCTGTAGTCAATTTTGGATAGTTTCCATTTGTTTTTAGGTTTAGTTTGGGCATGGTTGTGCTATGGCATGTCTGTGTTTCTAGTTTTGGTCTTTGCATGACCATCAGAAGAGCGTAGATCTTTTGCTTGGACTGGTATTTGTGTCCTTGTTTGGTCTTTTAGTGAAATGTACTCTTACCAAAGGAGAAAAAAAAAATCAATGGATGCATGCTCTGAGAAAGATATTCCTGTCCTGCTCCTTCTGCCAACACAATAACGATATGCCCATTTTCTTTCACCCGATGTTCAATAAATTCAAAAAGCCCACCTTGGCCTTCTAGATAGAAATGAGACTCTGGAATCAAGCAACAACCGTATGTATAGATACCTAATGGTGTGGTGTGTGCAAAGAGTCCTGGTCATTAGTATTAGCAGAAGTTCTTATGTAAGAGATTAGATGTTTTGGAAAAGAAACAATTACAATTATGAACTGAAGCAGTTACCATTTTGTTCACAAAATATAGATGGTTTGAAAATTGAAGTTTAGTCTTATAGTTCTGAAAAAAGAGGGCACGAAAAAGGGTTCTCCTTTTCCATATTAGAAAATATGTGCTATGTTAAAAAGGGGATATGTCAAATAGTAAAATACCTGGTAAATTGCAAAAATGGAACCAACCTTAAGCCCTATTTTGATTTGAAAGAGATTTTGTCTTAGACTGGTTTTGTGACTAGTTTTGTCATATGAAGCTCGTTCCAATTCTCCTCAGACATTTCAAGTTATACACTATTTCCACAATTATAGGATATCTAGCATATATTGAAGATGAAAGCGTAGGATTTCAGTTTGTTTTCAAATACTCCATACTTTCAAAAAGATACCTTTAGAATGCACACATTATTTCGCCAAATAATCTATTCAGTAGACCGGAATAATAGGAGTAATTACTATTATTGCCACCTCAAACTCACAACAAACCAACACTAACAGACTGGAGGGGCTAGGCCGCCACCTCAACTCAGCAAACAGAATATGTGAGGGGCTAGGCCGCCACCTCAACTCAGCAAACATAATATGTGAGGGGTTATGCCACCACCTCGACTAAGCAATGCAATCAAATAAAAATTAACTATACTAACTAAAAACAAACTCAATATTTAGCCTGGCTTCGTTACACCTCAAGTTTGGCATAAAACCAGGTTAGAGGTATCCACCAAGCTAAATACGAGCTACTAACACATAAAGCCATGGATACAAAAATAAGTGAGAAAATCCACCTTCATACATTAGTGTTTTTTTATCATCATAGCCGGAAACTGAAATGGATGCTGCAACGTTAAGTTCCCATCTTCTACAAGAACCTCTCCTCCTCACTAAATACCCTATCAATAAGAGAAGCAATTAGAGAATAGAAAGATTGAATACCAATGGAAATTAGAGTAACTGAAATATTGGAACTGATATTTACCACTAAGGCCTTCATAAGTTGCAACAGCACTTCATAAACATCAGCAGAAATGAACTAAGAACAATTACTAAGTACAATTTTTTCAGATATAGGTACATTTTTGTGCTGAATGTACTTAGTTCTGAATTCTGCTCAGATATTAGTTCTTTTTATTATCACTGCAGAAAATTGAAATGGATGCGGCAACGTTAAATTGCCATTAAGGCCTTCATAAGTTGCAACACAATCACACTTCGCTTTGCCAAAAACTGGGGTTGTGTCTGTGGCTTATTCATTTCAGACTAAAAGGAGACACACACACACCCCACACTGCCACACACACCACAACACATGCAGCCAACATCCACGTCAGTTAAGTGAAGCTAAACAGACCACAAGGCATGCAGCAGGCTCAGATATTAGTTAAGAAATACATCATAGCCAAAAACTGAAGTGGGGGCAACATCATATTGCCATTTAAGGCCTTCATAAATTGCCACAACATCCACTTCAGCCCACTTACTGAAATAAATAATCCACAAACACAAATACTGAAATGAATAAGCCACAGACACAACCCCAGCAGAATAAATGAATACTAGAATCAAACCAAATGCCAGCAGGTCCCCTAATCACTGTCCATATCAGAATCTGCAAAATAGGCTGAATGTACTTAGTTCAGATATAGGTACATTTTAGTGCTGAATGTACTTAGTTCTGAATTCTGCTCAGATATAAGTTATTTTTATCATCACTGCAGAAAATTGAAATGGATGCAACGTTAAGTTGCCATTAAGGCCTTCATAAGTTGCAACATCACTTCATTACAATACCACTATGGCTCAGACATTAGTTTTTTTTATCATCATAGCCGGAAAACTGAAATGGATGCGGCAGCGTTAAGTTGCCATTAAGGCCTTCATAAGTTGCAACACAATCACACTTCGCTTTGCCAAAAACTGGGGTTGTGTCTGTGGCTTATTCATTTCAGACTAAAAGGAGACACACACACACACACCCCACACTGCCACACACACCACAACACATGCAGGCAACATCCACGTCAGTTAAGTGAAGCTAAACAGACCACAAGGCATGCAGCAGGCTCAGATATTAGTTAAGAAATACATCATAGCCAAAAACTGAAGTGGGGGCAACATTATGTTGCCATTTAAGGCCTTCATAAATTGCCATAACATCCACTTCAGCCCACTTACTGAAAAGAATAAGCCACAAACACAAATACTGAAATGAATAAGCCACAGACACAACCCCAGCAGAATAAATGAATACTAGAATCAAACCAAATGCCAGCAGGTCCCCTAATCATTGTCTATATCAGAATCTGCAAAATAGCCTCTGAATTCATCTTTAGCTGAGCGTTTTTGAATTCCAAGGCGTGCATCCTCCCAATCTTTCAAGCATATGAGACAGTCCAAAATGTCTGGAGCTAGTCTGCTCCTCCTCTCATCCAACACTCTTTTACCTGTACTAAAAGCAGATTCGGATGCCACTGTAGACACAGGAGGGGTTAGTAGATCACGTGCCATGATTGAAAGAACGGGATATTTAACTTCATTTTTTTTCCACCAATCTAAGACATCAAAATCATGCCTGTCATTCTCATCAACAGATTCTAGGTCCAAATATTTATCAAGTTCAATGCATGAAGTTACAGTGCTACTTCCTAAATTTGAACTAACGAAATTCCAAAATTCATCATTAGTACTTGTAGAAGATGTTAAAGGAGCAGTAGTACAGACAGCATTAGAACGAAACTTAGAGTCATATTTAGCATACATGGTAGTCAATAAATCATAAACATAAGCAGAAGAAGGTAAAGTAGTAATCCCTAAATTCGTACCAATCGTTCTTAAGAGCAAGCTAACACCTTGTAACTTCATCCTAGGGTCCATTACTGCAGCTAACATAAATATTGGTGGCATTCCTCATAATATTTTCTGAATTTTCCTTCCATATCTATACAAGCATGTGCAAAATTTGGATGTTCTCTATATCTACGAAAATTTACACTGATATTGAAAAGATGATGAAGCACAATACAAGAAGTAGGATAACGAACACCCGAACAACCTACGGTAGCAACATAAAACACTTTCAAAAATTTCATGAACTCAAAACCAATTTCCCAATCAGCTTGAGTTAAAGGACTACCACGACACGGTCGATACCTCTGATTAACAAAACCAGATATTGCATCACTATATTTCCTACAAGACTTTAACATAAGGTAGGTCGAATTCCAACGATTTTGAACATCAGAGTTCATATTTTTAGGTTTAAGATTGTACAATGATGTGCATAATTTATCAAATTCTTGCTGCCTAGATGGGGAAGTAGTAATAAAAAGAACAGCATTTCTAATTTTTGAAATCTGTGGAGCTATATGTGTCAAACCATCTTGCACAACTAAGTTAATCACATGGCATACACATCGCAAATGCAATAATTCACCGAAATAAGGAGTCGTCAAATTTCTTATAAACAATGGAAGTGTAGCAGTATTAGCGCTATGGTTGTCAAAAGTAATGCTATAAACTTTATCAAGAACTTCAAAATCCATAAAAAACGTCATAATACTTTCAAAAATATGTTCAGCATCATGAGGAAACTCCACTAAACGGAAAGCAATAATTTTTTTTTGCAAAATCCAACTAGAGTCTATATAATGAGCAGTCACACAAATATAACCACGATTATTTATACCAGACCACATATCAGAAGTAAAACCAATTGCACCAACAGTTGCAAGTTCACTAATCAAATCTTTTTTAACTTCACTATGAGCTTTCTTCGTATCACTACGGATTGAATTTCTAGAAACTTTAACAAATGAAGGATTCAAACAATTTTTGACAAAATGTTCAAATCTAATATCATCACCAAAAGTAAATGGTTGTTCTGCTGCAACTACATAAAGGGCTAGTCCATGTCTCATTTTTTCTTTTGAATAAACAAAATTACTACCAAATGCATCGGCAATTTTATCAGGATGATGTTTTACAAGATGTCTACCATGTGGCCCTACACATTATTACTTAAGCATTTATAATTTGTGTCACAATAATGGCATACAGCCCTCTGTCCTATGTCAATACCCTTTTCATTCTTGAAGTTATTCACTATAGAGAAATGATTCCATACCCATGAGAG
This sequence comes from Rhododendron kiyosumense, assembly GCA_019656275.1. NCBI lineage: Eukaryota > Viridiplantae > Streptophyta > Magnoliopsida > Ericales > Ericaceae > Rhododendron > Rhododendron kiyosumense. Next base: position 52,298 of record BPLS01030353.1, on the reverse strand, counting down.
GCGTCGTGACCTTTTTGAACCACTAAGGCCTGAATTTGTAGCTGCAGGAGTAGAAGCTGCTGGAGTGGCAGTAGAACCTAAAGGTCCTGTTCCACTTGGACCACTTCCACCACTAACAATGTTTGAAGCAGCCTCCTCACCTACAGAACCCATACCCTGTGGTGCAATAGGGTTTCGAGCTACTTCATCAGAAGAACCTGAGTAGGAGTCACCCATCTACAAAAAAAAAACACCATATCAAGGGTTATTAATGGGGAAACACGAAAGCCCTAATTTTGTAACCCTAAATGCAATATTCAAGTAAATAACTTCACAGACCCTACTTAGTGGCTCAGTGGCTGTGGGTACAATGCAACAGCAGACTGACAAAATCATATGCAACAGCAGCAACACTACTGATCAATCACATGGGAAGTGATTAATCACAGTAAAATGTTATTCACATTAGACTGATTAATCACTACAAAATCAGTTTCGACAAATTTGTCAAAAATATACTAATAGAAGAAATTAGTAACAAAATCATCAGATCTGGCCTGTCTCGCCAAAACCATAATTTAAGAAATTAGTAACCAAAGCCCTAATTTAGTAACCCTAATTTCAGAAATTAGTAATAAAAGCCCTAATTTCAAAAATCAGGTCAAAACCCTAATCTCAGAAAACCCTAATTGCATTAGATAAGTGGAAACTTGAGAGGGAAGTGAATCAAGTGATAGAGGTACCTATGAGGGAGGGAGAGAAAGACGGTGACTGGTGATAGTCTGATAGAGGTACCCTTCACGCCTTTACCTGAGATTCGAACGAATCTCCTCCTGTTGCTCAACTAGCTCGGCTCAGATAGTCCAAGACTCCAAGAGACACAGAGAGAGAGAGACGTTGAGATTAGAGGACTAGTGAACACACACACACGCACAGAGAGAGAGAGAGAGAGAGAGAGAGAGAGAGACAGAGACAGAGAGAGAGAGACGTTGAGTTTTGAGTCTAGAGAGTGAGATGATGGTCACGGGTCACCGTCGCACACTCGCACCGACTCACCGTTTGAGTTGTGTCACCGGAAAGTCGGAAACAGAGAGAGAGAGAGAGAGAGAGAAAGAGAGAGAGAGAGAGAGAGAGAGAGAGAGCTGTGAGCCTGTGAGTACCGTTCGAGAGAGAGAGAGAGAGAGAGAGAGAGAGAGAGAGAGAGAGAGAGGTGACTTTGAACACAGAACACCAAGAATCCGAACGTTGATAGAATCAGAGAGACGTTGAGAGAATCAGAGAGAGTCAGTCGGTCAGAGATCTGAGAGACAGAGAGAGAGAGTAAGAGAGAGATCAGAGTGTGAGAAATGAGATGTCTGCTAGGGCAGCATCTCATTCTTTTTATATGATCTTTGTGATCATGTGCATACAAGACACCATAATCCATATGCACCAACTTATCGTAGAATCCCGTAATGAATCACTCGAGGGCCGCCCGAGGTGTTATTTGAAAATCAAAACCGTCTATCTTTTATGTGGGAGTGATTATATTATTTGTGCCAAAAATGAAGTAAATTGGTTGTCATTATATACTTGATCGTGCATAACGTCAAATTTTTGATTAATGAATCTACGTTGCGATGAAAGGGCTTCCAAAACCCGATAAATCCGAATTTTTGTGAGATTGATTAAAACACCGAGAAAAACAAAATGAACGGTATGGATCATCATACTTGTGTCGCAATCGTGTGGCTAGCGTACATTGAACTATAGTAGAATACATTGGTCTATAACCAAATAAGTTTGATGTATACATTTGAAAGGTAGCTGCAGACTCATTTTTTCAAACGTTCGATCTAAACCGTTACAATTTAAGATCTTATCGAACTTATTACTCTCCCATAAATTGGTGATAATCGGATGTCGGAAATCACGTGATCAGAACACACTTTGTGCTTTCAAAAGCGTTAAAGTCCTATAATGCACCACTTGAGGACGGCCTGAGGTGTTATTTGAAAATCAGAACCGTCTATCTTTTATGTGAGAGTAATTTTATTATTCGTGCGAAAAATGAAGTAAATTGGTTATCGTTATATACTTTATCGTACATAACGCCAAATTTCTTATTAATGAATATACGTCCCGACGGAAGGGCTTCTAAAACTTGATAGACCTGAAAATTTGCAAGAGTGATTAAAACATCGAGAACAACAAAATGAACGGTATGGATCGTCATAATTGTGTCGCAATCGTGTGGCCGGGGCGGACCCATGCCTTTAAAAAAACATAAAAAATTAAAATTAACATACATATATAAAAGTTTCCTTCACTTGTGTACAAAGCATTAGTGTGGTTGGCTGGTTGCCTGGTTATGCTTACTGTGGAAGTTTTAAAGAGCCTGGGTTCAAATCCCAGGCGTGCCATTTTGTTTATATATATGTATATATATATTTTTTCCTTTTTTTGTTATCTCTTTCATTTATTTCTTCATACTTGGTTCCATTTCTTTTATTTATTTCTCCATTTTTGTTCTACATCTTTTCTTTGTTTCGATAATTGAAAGAGTATTTTCAGTCATGAAGATTGTCAAAAATCGGTTGCGGAATAGAATGAGCGATCAATATTCAATGATTGAACGATAATTTAATGGTATATATGTAGAGAAATATTTTTTAAGATTGTGAATAATAGATTAATAGGTATCCCGCACCCCAATATACAGAATTCCTGGGTCCGCCACTGTGTGTGTCTAGCATACAAGAGACCCATTTTATAGAATAGAATTATATAATATATATTCTAACTTTTAATTATAAATACAAAAATATTGTTGGCCTTGGTAGTTTGAGAATTGAGATGTGTGTCAAGTCTCCAAGGACTTGGGTTCAAACTCCATAGTCCATAGAGATTATTTTAAAAAAAAAAAAATAGTTTTTTTCCTTATTTATTTTTTTTGTCTTTTTTTTTTATTTATAAAAAATCTTATTAGATAAAACACTACTACGTCTACCTACTGAAATTGCCCCACTAAGATGAAAACGGGTCTTGCTACCTGGCTCGAATTGTTTTGTACTCATATTTTTAGACCTTATCAATATTAAATATTGCTTTATCTTTTGATTCGTGTACATACAAATAATAGAAAGATATTGAGATAAATTCACGAGATAAATAAAAAGGAGTGCAAATATATAAAAAAAGAAGAAGAAAATAATCATTCCCCTTATTTTTATTCATATATTAGGCAATTTATTTTTAACTATTTCCGTCATGAATTACAACATCCTCTCATTTACTCTCCAAATTATTTTTATGTTTGATTTTTGATTCAAAAATTTTTAATCAAATAAAAAATTTTAAAATCTTATTTTACTTAAATAAAAGGAAAAGATTAATAAATTATTGGATTATCAAAAAATACACAAAAATAAAGTAAACTATAATCTAAAATCCTTTATTTATTTAATAACATAAATTTTTTGGTTTTTCCATGCCTTGTGTCGTGCCGTGCTTGATGAGAACCGACACCGTGTTGTGCCCGTGCCGTGCTGTGCCTGACTAGAACCGTGTCGTGCCGTATCGCAACTCGTGCCCCATCCCACTTCTGTGTCGTGCCCATGCCGTGCCCATCTAAGACCGTGTCGTGCTGTGCCAAACTAACTTCCGTGCCGTGCCGTGTCGTTCCCCCTCACTTTCGTGCCCGTGCCGTGCCGCGTCCCCCGTGCCGTGCCGTGTCGTGCCTGGCTAGAACCGTGTCGTGCCGTGTCGTGACCCGTGCCCCATTCCACTTTCGTCCCGTGCCCGTGCCGTGCCCATCTAATATCGTGTCATGCCGTGCCGTGCCAAGCCAAGCCAACTTCCGTGCCGTGCCCGTGTCATTCCCGCTCACTTTCGTGCCCGTGCAATGTCGCGTGCCCACTACGACCGTGCCGTTCCGTGCCTTTCGAGGATTAATCCGTGCTTGTGCCGTGCCGTGCCGTGCCGCCTCCAAACGTGCCGTGCCCGTGCCGACCCGACCCGTTTGACACCTCTAGACAGAGGAGCCGGAAATCCGAAGCCCTCTCCTTCCCCCTTTCTGTTTCAAGAGAGAGAGAGACACACACACAAGAGAACGACGAAGAAGATCGAAGAAGAAGAAGATCGAAGAAGGTATCTCTCTCGTTCGATTCAACCTTCGATTACCAGAAATTAGGGGCAGAAATTTCGAACCAGAAATTAGGGTTATGGTCATCACGCACGCACAGAAATTAGGGCTTATGGGGTACTAGAACACTGGTCAAATGATCCCATTTCTGTTTAATCTTCTCCAACCCCCTATCTCGTGTTTCTGCTTAAAGTTCTTTTTCTTTTGCTGACTAGGCTTTGATTTGCTTCGATAACCCTATCTCGTGTTTATGTTATATATATAGATGAATTGATCCATGTTATGATAACCCTACAACATCATTCTTTAATTGAAGAATAAGAAAGTCTGGAATTGAATTGAACTAATAATGAGCATCAGTGTATGATTTTTGTTCCTGTGCTTAAAAGGTTAAAACAAAACTTTCAGGTTTTCCAACCATTGTTATGACCTCACTCGAGTTACTTATAAATGTACTGTCTTCTCTTATTTTTTAAAGTCCTCTCTAGAGTTCTTGCTTCATTCAAATTGACACAAACTCTATTAGTTCTGATCTTAACTTCTGATATGCAAATCATTTGATTTCGATTTCGGATGATGTGATTTCTGAACTTGAGCTATATAGATTTATCCTCCTTTTTCAAAAGTGGAATCGGGGCGGGTTGCCTTTTTGCGCCAGGACCTTGGGGGCATAAGATGGGAGGAGAGCCCTACTAGCCTTCTGAAATTCCTTGATCAAGAAGAAAGGAAACCTGGGAAGGAACACGGGCATATTCACTTATGGAGATGCGAATCCAGGGAGGCCGTGGATGTCGCGGCCTGGCCAATCATATTGTGGTTTCTGGAACCCGACAAAAAACCTCATACAATGGAGCGGTTCGCGCCTTATGTGCTCAAAGTCTTCCAAAGGGAGCCTACGAGCACGCAAGATCAGATATTACGCGAGGCTTCGAAAAAAAAGGGTGAAGGCAATTTACCAAGGGTAGAGATTGATGAGAAGGATTTCCCCAATGAAAGCGGTCCACGAAGTTACTTCAAGCCTGGTGACCTATTGGGTAGACTCTACTTGTTGTCTTCGATTCCAATGGATCACTGAAGACTGAAGCTTTCAACACTTGCTCACTTCTTCCTATTCAACCTTTTAGAGTTTAGGAAATTGGTCTCATATGTGGATTTGTTCCATTTTTTGCTCTCAAAATTGTTTGGTTTGTCGTAGTTTATAGACCTAGAATGAATATCGAACTCATATCTATTCTCTTTCCATGCAAGAATTCGAGCTAGGCGTTAAAATTTGTGGGAAGTCATTCTTCTATTTAACTTGGATGTGTGTAGTCAGTTGAAGCTGTGTAAACACTAAATACTTTTTCTTGGAATTGGTTTGGCTGATTCTTATGATGTGGTTGGATAATGAAAATGCTCACTAGTTTAGGAGGATATCCTTTGAAAGGAAAACATGGCATATTCAGGTCTCATCGTTTTGAAATTTGTACCCACATTCTTGGTTTCACTCGCCATCTCTATCTCACACACCCACACAAATTTGTTGGTCATGTATACATGTATATGCATTACCCACCTTCAAAGCTATTGTATAAGCACTTAGCGCCACCCACTACCGCATTTTTTTTTTGTGAATTTGTTTTTTGTTTGTCACATACCATGTGTTCGTAAAAATGGGGCAATGAGGAGACAAATTGTTACAGTATTACGGTAAGATTCTTGTCTGCCCTAGTCCAGCAATCGAGTTTATGGGAAGCATGTCACAATATTGCTAGTGGAAACACAACAAAAAATAGTATGACTTGCGTATGCTCTTCTAGCATTCTTTATTCATGATTGGTATAAATTTCAAGTAACGGTAGTTTAGTATGGAGACTTTTACTCGTTCTAGTGCTATGCCATGTGGTGATTGAGTATTTGAGTTTTCAATTTTAGGTTAATTGGATTAGACCAAGTTTGATCTTAATATGACTATGAATGGGTTTGGCTAGAAATTTGCGTTATGCTGAGGACCAATTTCTATATACTTTTGATCCTACTTGGATGGGTTAGGCTAATTGCATAACTCAAATTTCACTTTGCAATCTCAATATGTTATCCCCATTCCCACAAAAGTTATGCAGTGCCCATAAGATATGCAATGGCAAGTAATGCAATTATGTTGTGACTGTTGTCTCTTACCTTGACAAGCTATACACTTCCTATTCTCTCTACGCATTCTCTTGGCTATTGTATCTCATGAAAAATTGAAATCACCTTAAATTGCCTTGGCAAGCTATACACTTCCTATTCTTTGTAAATTTGCCTATATTTTGTTTATCAATGTGGATAACATGTCGAAATTGACAATTAACCTGAAATATAGGTTATACTATGGGGAGCGAAGAAGATAGCGCAGTGAAAGAGCCGCTGGATCTCATCAGACTGAGTCTCGATGAGAGAATCTACGTCAAGCTTCGATCTGATCGGGAACTCCGTGGAAAGCTCCATGTATGGATTAATTCTCTCTCTCTCTCTCTCTCTCTCTCACACTTGATTTTGCAGTTATTGCTCCGTAGTACTGAAACGTTTGTGTCTGCGTTTCTTAACTTGCAGCTCCTTTGAGACCTTGATGGAATTGGATTTAGATTTGAACTTTTGTTATTAATCATGACTAGGGTTTAGGTAGGATCAAAAAAAATCTAGGGTTTAGATTGACATTGGTGCTAAATGGGGCCTTACTCTTTTAATTGACCTAAAACTAAATTCTCTGAGTAAAACCCCTTCTACAATCACTCTAGTCTTTGACTCAAACTAATACCAAATTGAGTTTTTCCTAAATTTTTTCACCAAATCAAGGGGACTTATATTTTAACTCAAAATTTTAGGACTTATTTTGCTATTTACAATTTTACAACTATGCTATTAATGAAGCTTTTACATCGAATTTGTGCGGACGTTCGAGTTTGTCCATTGGAGTATTTATACCAAATGAAGCTTGTGCTCAACAATGTACTAAAATTTGAGTAAGGGTTGGTGATGCTCTTACTATATTTTGCAATGGTATGGGTGAAATTTCAAAGAGTCGCTGCTTTGTCTTCCTTTGATTAAGCTAGACTTGTTTGATTTTGTGTCAATTGGGTCAATGGCTCCTCCATTTTTTTTTTAAGGGACTTAGTGTACGATTATAAGGCCAGCCATAGAACTTGGCCTTTCAATCCCGGGATTATTTGTGCCAATTTTTCATGCTAATCAGACACCCCGTCCTTTTGTAGTTGCATAATTGTGGTGACCCTCTAGTACCCCATAATAGCAAACAATATTCTTTTCCACTGCGGTGAAAAAAGTCCCTAGTTAAGACAAACCCGACTAAACATGTTCAATGAGAATGGTGTCCTACTCTTTTAAGACTCAAAAGTTCTTTCATTTTTCTTTCTTATTCTTTTAGCCATTCTTTTGTGAAGACCATGATCAGTTTCTTATAATTCGCAAAGTGACATGACTATAGGGCATTCAATTTTTCATATCTTCAGTATTTTGTTTTTTGAGGCTGCACCTTTATGATATGGACTCGATGTTTTTTCCCCTTTCGTGACGGTGATGGCGATATTGTTTTGCAGGCATATGACCAGCATTTAAATATGATACTAGGAGATGTTGAAGAAATTGTAACCACAGTGGAGATTGATGATGAGACCTATGAGGAAATAGTTCGAGTAAGTTGTAATTTCACCCGGTTATTGCTCTCACTTTCTATTACTAAACGAAATGGTTGAGTGGTGGAGTAGCTTTTTGGAGGTGAACTTCGCTAAGCTGGTTTTGAAACTCGTACTACACTGGCCAGTACGAAGCAGTATTTACCAAATCCAGTATCCTACACCTCCAATTTCATTTAATACCGGCCAGTACCGGTCGATACCCGACTTCTTAGGTACCAACTAGTGCTGGTCAAAATTGGATGGTATTGAACTACTTAAGATTTATTTATTTCTGTAAGGAAATGTATGTGTTGTGCTAAATTTTTTGATATGGGGAAATAACACTGATAGCCATAAATCCGAAACAGTATCCGTTCTTTCACCGGTACCGGGGAATACAGTACCAATAGAAAACCCGGTATTCTAGCCAGTACAGTATTCAGAACCTTGGTAGAAACAAAACTATATAGATGCCTCAAAAAATGTTTTTGTGCAAGGGCAGTTTTCAAATAATGTTATTGTGGCGTCAAGTTGTTCTTTGGTAGCTATATATGGCCATAATTACCACACAATGTCTGAACTGTGAAGTTGGTATCAGAGGTCTGGTTGGGAAAGGACTTAGGTTGAAGTGTTTTTGTTTGCACTAGCTCCCCTTTTTGGTTGCATTCTATGCATGCATAGCGGTTTGCACTTGAGGAAGGGTGTTGGATCGCTTGATATACCTTGTTGAGAATATTTCCTAATCTTCTCATAGAGACTATTGCATGGGTCCCTGGTCTCCACAATTTTCTTTCATGCAATTTATGAGGTCTCAGGAATAAGTAGATGCTTGTGATTTATTGCCACTCTTTTTCGTACAGACAGCTTTAATCCCCTAGCATTTTATGTTTGAATATCTTGTTGAGATTTTGGAATGCTAATTTTTTTTTTTTGAATGTTTCTTGGGGTAACAATTATTATTTTTTCCCACCTGGCTCTTAGGAACTTAGTCAAAAGCCAGTTAGTTGAAACTCAAAAGTACGCTGTCTAATATAGCCCTCTTTTGCTACAACACACCAAGTTTAGCATGTTTCGTAAATACTATTGTACCACCTGAATCTATGTGAAATCCCCATCCACCTGCCTCCATATATCTTGTCTTAGTAATCATGTTATGTGTTTTATAGATGTGGTATATTCGTGGCGGGACTCATCAGTCACACCCCATTCCACGTATAAGACACTTGTATAAATAACTGGACACGTACCCCAATACCGGGGGAACATACATGCGAATCACTTAGACTAGGCATATATGAAACACTTAAGAAGTATAAAAAATACGTTTTACACATTTATCCATTCTTGTTAGAGTTCTTAATTTCAAGAATTCTAAACATTCAGTCATCCATCTGTTTAAGCAATTTTTTCCCCCAAAAACTAGGGGTGAGGCATTTTTTTCCACACTTCTCTAATATCTGAAACTTCGAATTGTTTTTTTTGCCTGCTTGGCAACGATATAATATTAGTGGATATGTAATGTTAAAAACCAAGCAGCTATTATTTTCATTTTTAAGTTACTAATGATTATTGTTCTGGACCTACCTTGTCATGTCCGAATTTTGTAGGGAAATTCTATCTGTGTTGCTTGTCTGTTTCTGAAGCTAACTGATGCCACACAAAGAACACTTATTGTGCAATGCAGATGTAGTTGGATACAGTTGTGGAAAAATCTGATTAGAATTCCTGTCTTTTAATTTCTTTCTCTGGGTAGTTTTTGTTTATTCTCCGGTATGTTCTGATGCCCTTATTGTGTTATGTTTCAGGCAAACAAGCGGACAATCCCTTTTCTTTTTGTACGGGGAGATGGCGTGATACTGGTTTCTCCGCCTCTGCGGACAGCTTAATGGAGACAACAGTGCACATTTGGCTGGATGGTATCATGTTTGAATCGAATGTTAGGCTCTTGCTATTAGTTGGTTTTCAATGATTTCCTTTCGACTTAAAAATTCTGTAGTAATAGACTATAACACAACAGTGCATTATGAATTTCACCACGGGAATTTGGTGTTTTCAGTTTTTGAACCATATATTCAGTGGCAATCAATACACATCTGCAAATTTAAAATGAGGCTTTCATCCATGAGCAAATGCCACCCTTACCAATCAAGTTCTCGTCTATTTCTATGAAAGCGTGGCAAGAGAACTTGGTGTCGATGCATTATTGTACTCCTTCGTCTCTTATTTAGAGTCCAGTATTTCATTTTGGGCCGTCCCTTAATAAGTGTATTTTGTAAAGTTAGTGGATAAAAATTGGTTCATTATCTATTTTGTCCCTAAAAGTAGATTCTATTTTGAAAAGTTAGCGAGTAAAAGTGTAATGATGATGGATAAGTAGGGAAAGTGGGGGAAAAAATTGATATGAAATGTATAATGATAATGTCTTTTTAATAAGTTGAAATTACGAAGCAAGACACTTAAAAAGGGATTGAGGGAGTACGTTATATATTCTTGTAAGTTTAGGTCAGAATTGTTGTAATAGCAATAGATGTATGTCAGCTTTTCCTTTTCGATTTCAATAGTGTGTTAGGCTGGGTTCCAGAACAGAGAAAAGTTCTTATTTTTTGTGTAATAAGAAGGCTTGTTGTGAAAAAATAAGAAGGTTGGTACTTATTTTGGAAGAATTTATACAGGTACCGACCGGCCGAGGAAGGAAATCGTACCGGTGGCTACGCCGGGCCGTCTCCGGCCACCGGACGGCCGATCCGAGCTGTCCAAAAATTCTAAAAAAAAAAACCGAGGGGGCTCGCGTTGGAATCGATGGCATCTGAGGTGTGTAGGGTCTTGCTCTGAGCACCCTTTTTCCGTGTAGGGTGCTTGGATCAAGCACCCTACACATCTTAAATGCCGTTGATTTCCGCGTAGGCCCTCTTGATTTTTTTTTTAGAATTTTTGAACGGCTTGGATCGGCCGTCCGGTGGCCGAAGACAGCCTGGCACGGCCGTTGGTATGATTTCCCTATGCCGGTACCTATTATCATAGCAACAATCTTATTTTTTGTATAAGGCAACTTCAAGCTCAAAAATTATGTGTTTACATAAATAATTTTTTTACCACTATGGATCTTGTTTGATAGATCTCATTGAGATCTTTAATACGGTGCAAACAAATTTTGATTTTTTTTTTCGTTTGCATTATTTTTGAGTTTGAAAATGTGAGGAACTTTTTATTTGGGTTTTGTGGAATGATTCTTCTTATTTTTTGAATGAGAAGTGACAAAATAAGTACTTATTTTTTAAGAAAGTTTCCAAAACGGAGCCTCAGACCCCGAGGAACTCCGTTCAGATGGGGTTTACCAACTTTTTTCTGGTATACGAGGCATTTTTCCTCCAAAGATGTGTAATAATCACTCTCAGAATAAGTCAAAAAATTTCTAAGCATAAAGTTGATTCAACCGGTTACTTTCTTCTGAGTGTTGGTGTCCGGTGTGGCCTTATGTATGGTCATGTTACACCTTGATTCTGATTTGATATGTCTTTTGGCTATTCCTCCGATTTTTTTTAATTGGCGAAAGTCAGTGTTATTAGAATAGTTAGATTAGCACATTAAAATATGAGTTGAATTTTTGACCATCTTTTTCCTAGCATTTAAAGTGCACTATTTATATCGTTGGATTAAATACCTCTTGGGCCCTTGACTATCAACTCAGACTTTGTGATTAACATGGGAAGGTCTATTATATAGACAGCCTTTTTATTTGACTGAGGTAATGGTTGTGAGTTCATCGCACTAATATATGTAAATCTAATAATACCATATCCCTAAGTGTTTTTATTTTTTTATTTTTATACATATCGGTGTTATTTTATCCCTCTAAATTTTTATGGTCCGAGTTGAGGTTGATGCAGAGGTAATTTAATTGTGACAAAACACTAGTACATTTCTCTGTTATCATTCTTTAGATAGAAACCTACTCTGGTAAAAAATTCCTGAAGAATAAGTTGACTTAAAAGAAACAAACATGAGGATGTCATCAACTTCGTACATATCAACAAGCTGCATATTATAGACCATTTATCATTATTTGGATGGTCTGTTTTCCACAAAGTAATGTACAAAACTGTCAACATAACGTTGATTTATATACTCATCCCCAAACAGAAATTTGGCTTCTCTCGCATTGGCCCTCAATGTCTCCCCTTCCTCACTCTCCATTGCCAGTCTAACTGAGTTAGAAACCGAGTCACTTGTAAACGTCCCGTCCCACTCGTTCCTTGGTATCTCCACACCGAGCTTCTTCCCTGCCAACAACCTAGCATTCAACCCTTGGTCATTCATCACAGGAAACAGAATCAGAACTCGCCCGTAACTCAACCCCTCAATCACCGAGTTCCAACCGCAGTGAGTCAAGAAGCCCCCGATAGCCGGGTGACTCAATATCCTAGCCTGGGGTGCCCAATCCATATAAACCCTCCCCTGGTCCATAACCCGGTTCACAAACCCATCTGGCAGCATCTCTGACTGGTCTCGGATCGACCCAGGTGGTTTCCTAAAAACCCAAAAGAAAGGCAACCCGGATCGCTCCAACCCTAGAGCCAACCCAATGAGTTCATCTTGACTCAGCATCGCCTCGGTCCCAAGTGCAACGTAAACGACCGAGTTCACTTGCTGCTTCTCTAACCACCCCTCAATTTCTCCCCACTCCGCATCATTTCCTCCCTCCTCATTACTCACTAATTGTGGTGGCAAAAAACCCAATGCCACGACCGGTTTATTATAAAGCTCACAAACTATATCAAACCACTCCGGTTCAAACTCGGCACAAGTCCGAAACAAAACGACGTCGCTCCCTCGAATAGAAACCGCAAATCTCTCAACGTCATTAGTCCCCGACTCATTTCCCTCTGAACTCTCCATAAACTTGGCCACCTCGTGCCGCCGGTAAACGATCTCCGACGGCACCGTAATCCACCGCGGCACCACCGTGAAATCCTCCGCCGTCGTCCTAGCGTACTCTTGCTCCAGAACCATCGACGGAGGGCCGATGAAGGCCATGTTGGCAGCGTTGAAGAGGCTGAAGTAGGCGGCGGAGACCCCGAGATCTGCCGCGAGCGGCGGGAGCCAGTGGGAGGCGTAGTCGTAGACAACCCAGTCGGGCTTCGGGCTCGCGGATTCGAGGAAGCGGGCCAGTGGGGTTTCCAGCGAGTCGAAGGCTATTTTGAGGAGTTGGGCTTGTTGGTGTGGGATGTCCATGGAGGACTCGGATAGGGGTGGGAGGTTTTGGATTTGAAGGTGGGAGAAGGGGAGGGGGATGAGGTTGATGAGAGAGGAGAGAGAGGGGGGTGTTTTGGGGAGTCTGGAGAGGTTTCTTGGGGTGGAGAGGAAAGAGATTTTGTGGCCTTTGGAAGCTAGGAGAGTGGAGAGGTGGTGGAAAGGGATGAGGTGGCCCATGGCTAGCCATGGGAACATCACTACATGAAGAACATCACCGCCTTCTTGATTTTCCATGGGATCGGAGGAGGTCAAGGAAAGTGATGAGTTATCCCAGTGGTCCTTATCAGGTATCGTCGGCTCAGTTGTCCAATTCCGACTTCAAATTTCGTTGTCAACTTATCATTAAGGTGCCGTTTCACTTTCAGAAAAAGAAGGTTTTGAAAAAACAGAAGGTAATTTCAATGTCAAAAATCATGTGTTGACATAAATAATTTTTTTACTAATATGGATTTTATTTGATAGATCTCATTGAGATATTTCAAACAGTGCAAAAAAAATAAAAAATTATTTTTCTCATTTTTGTTATATTGAAATTTAAAATTATCTTCTTTTTGAAAAAGAAAATTTTGAAAGAAAGCAGAACGGGGCCTAAGTCATAAAATATAAGAAATTATACAAACAAGTTACAATTAGGGTAAATTTCAGATACACCCCCTGTATTTAGGTCATTTTTCAACTACACCCCCTCTACTTCATTTTTAATCACTCGCACCCCTTGTACTTAAGACTGGTTTAGAACTGTTAATATTTCCGTCAAAACTAACGAAAAAACAGGTAATGGCTTGTTGGTTGAAATTTTCCCTTCTAAAACATCTTTTTTAAGACCAAATTGCCCCCATAATCCATTTACATCCTATATATACCATTTCTCCTCCGTTAAGAATGGAAAACAAAGCATCACCAACCCATTTCTCCACAGGTAAGAATGTAACTGATGGACTTACCTCATTGCTCGATCATGTATTTGTTAATAGAGAGACTTGAAAGAGGTTATTGAACCTTAAATTTTTTTTTTTAATGAAAACTCTTTACAAATTCAAAGAATCATACCAGTGCATTTTCCTTTCCCTTGCCAGTAGTTCGTGTACTTTTTTTTCTTGGGCTATTGAACCTTCTTTTCGTAATAGATCCAAGAGGCAGAAGGAAAAAAATAGAAGACTACTCAAGATATTGGAATGAGCAAAATAAATCTAAAGTAAAAAAGATACAAAAGACAAAAAAAGAATTGAAAGAATTTCATTTGTTTGTTAACAAATTCGGTATGCTTCAATGGTTAAAACCTAAATGCAAGCTGGTATACGTTGGTAATTGGTTAGGAAACTCAACCTTTGTTCAAGCCAGTGGCAAAATGCAAGCTCTTGTTGTGCTCGCCTTTCATGTGAATGGTGTATATTGAAGGAAAGCAAAACAGGAGCCATGTAAAGGAGCCATGTATTAAAATTTGTTAAGCTAACCCTTGGACAACACCACCAATGAGCTCCCATCTTATAAAATAGGTCTTCTCCCAATGTTCCATTATCCACTCCTTTAAAAAAGATAAATAGAAAGGATTACTTGGTTGATAAACACACATTTGCATGCAATAAGCACAATTCCATTAAGTGCAGTGTCCATTAATGTGCATGTATAGGCCATGTTAGAGACCCATGGGAAAACTGGCATAGATTAAGGACTAAAAGAAACCTTGTGCAAAAAATGGGGTGAGAGCTCATAAACTTGAAAAGTGAAGCCAGTGCCAGCATCCATAATTAAGGCGTGCACAACAATATACATGGCTCCTGTTTTGTTTTCCTTCAATATACACCCTTCACATGAAATACGAGCACAACAAGAGCTTGCATTTTGCTACTGGCTTGAACAAAGGTTGAGTTTCCTAACCAATTGTCAACGTATACCAGCTTGCATTTAGGTTTTAACCATTGAAGCATATCGAATTTGTTAACAAACAAATGAAATTCTCTCAATTCTTTCTTTTGTCTTTTGTATCTTTTTTACTTTGGATTTATTTTGATCATTCCAATATCTTTGAATTTGTAAAGAGTTTTCATAAAAAATATAAAAAAAATTAAGGTTCAACAACCTCTTTCAAGTCTCTCTATTAACAAACACATGATCGGGCAATGAGGTAAGTCCATCAGTTACATTCTTATCTGTGGAGAAATTGGTGGGTAATGCTTTGTTTTCCATTCTTACCTAAGGAGAAATGGTATATATAGGATGTAAATGGGTTATGGGGGGCAATTTGGTCTTAAAAAAAGATGTTTTAAAAGGGAAAATTCCTCCCAACAAGCCATTACCTGCTTTTTTGTTAGTTTGGACGGAAATACTAACAGTTTCAAACCAGTCTTAAGTACAAGGGGTGCAAGTGATTAAAAATGAAGTAAAAGGGGTGTAGTTGAAAAATGACCTAATTACAGGGGGTGTATCTGAGATTTACCCTTAAAATTAAGGTTACATTGTGATTTTGGTTTGAACTATATCAAAATGTAATCCGGGTGGATGATTGCTCAGAATGTTTTTTTTGTTGCCCCATGGTGAGAGTTACCCAAGCCCAATATTCTGCGGGGCTTATTGTGGAGCTGGCTCTGATCAGGTACTAATTATTTTATTATAGAGAAAGAGATTTTATTTTTATTTTTATCCGCATGGAGAAAGAGATGATTGGGGGAGTGGGTGCCTGTTGACTGGCTTTCAAATTTGGAAGTATATTTATTACATTTTGTGATGGATTGGTTCCATTTGGTTTTTTTTTACTAATTTAAAATGATTATTGGCGGTGGTAGGTGGACGAGCAATAGCCGCCAGCCGGCACTCCCAACTTTTGTATAGCCGTATGATCAAAGGGGTCAGCTCCAATGATCCAGTTTGGTCCTTTTTTTTTTAAATTTCCGGGTTAAACCATTTTGAAGTGGCTTATCTACTCCAAAATGGTGTTTACCTCGGCGGTATTCATGTGGCCATTTTTACACGAGGTAGAGATTGTGGAGGAGGTCGTGGATGCCGTGGTGGTCAAGGAGGATGTTGGGTATGGAGGTGGTCCTGGTGGTGGAGGAGATTTGGAGGGGGGGAATTGTGTTTGTAAAAAATGGGTGATAGGTTATATGAAGAAATTGGGTTGTGTGGTGTGGAGTAAGTATGTGCTGCGAATAGTAGTCTCCTAGAGTTTTGTATCACATAAAAATTCAATCTTTTTTTGTCACCACCGAACTCAAATCGTGTAACCACCCCTGCACATTTGCACATTGCGCTCAGTGTTGGATTGTTGTGTTTTTAGATTTTTCTCTGACGACACATGTGGCAAGTTGAAAAACCACTTATGTGACAATTTGAAAAACCACTTGCAACAAATGAGCTCTTTAAGAGATATTTTTGAAATATTTTATTTACACTAAATTTGACCTCTCTCCATGATTTCGAATGAAAATAAAATATTTTGTGAGGAATGAGAGTTAAAAAGATTAGTGATAGAAAGATATATGAATGAGTAGTTTATTATTACTACTTTTTCGTCCCTAAATAAGTGTTTGGCGCACAAACCTAGATCTTAAAAAAGATTATGTATTTCGTTGAAAAATCTATTTTTTTTCACAATATAATGCAACTTATTGCTATCTATTCATTTGTGGAAAAAAATCAATTTTTTAAAGGTTTGTGCGCTAGACATTTATTTAGGGACGAAGAGAATACTATATTAAAAATATTATGTAGATACATATACTTAAAAATTATTTAACTAATGTAATTGAAATATTAAAGCTCCATTTAGTTGTCGAAAATGCTGTGTGGAAAATTGGTTTTCAGAAACAGGGAAATGAGTTGAAGTAAAGAAAAATCAATTTTATTTTTATGTGTGTGTTCTCTTGACAATAAATTTGCAGGAAAACAAGAATTCTTTCCTTTTGGCAAGACCTGTTTTGTATGAAAGTGTTTTCCAGTGGAAAAGTTAAAATTGCATGTTTTACAACTTTCCTGGTAACTGAACAAGAAAGTTTATTTTTCCATCCTTTCTTATCATTTCCGTGCAACTAAACGGGGCCTAAAATGTATTTGCTCAGCGAAATAATTAAAGTTAATTTAATTGGTTATCTTAGTCCTTGTTATGAGCAACGACTGAATTTTTTTTCCAAAAAGGAGATTTATTTCATTTTATTGTTCTTTTAAGACAATAATTTTTTTTAAACGGCTTTAATATACTATCAATTAAATGCTTGTTTAAGATACAATACAGCGTTCAATTACTCTGATGTCCTATTTGGTTACAAACCTATATTACCTAGAATACGGTTTTTAGAACGAGGTAACAAACAAACAAACACACCATACCATGGCTTATTAATTGCTCCACAGAATCGATTGGATTTGTTTGTTTGCAATCTTGTCTCCCGGAGCGGTTTCGGGGACGTCTAAAAAAACATTTCAAATCTCAAACTCATAGTTCTCGATCAAATTTTTATGATTCGAACCATTCAATATGTGCAGAATGTGATTTTAAGGGTGCCCGCGAGAAATTAGCAAAAAAATTGACCGAGAAAGGCTTTGATTTGAGCAGTTTTTATTTGAAGTGTTCAATAAAAACTGTTTGGATCAAGTCCGTCCCGGTCATTTTTTTTTTGATTTCTCTCGTATACCCTTAAAATCACGTTTTGATCACATTGAGCGGCTCAGATCATTAAAATTTGATTGAAAATTATGAGATATTTTTTAGATGTTTTTATAGATGTCTTTGGAACTGGGTCTTTCCCCTTCATTAGTGTTGTTTGTAATCGTTTCATTGCTAACTGGCGTTAATAGGGAAAACCCTAGGAAGGAAGAGCTGTGGCAATGGCGGCGAATATTGGTAACCGAACATGGTTTGGTCGAATAAAAATAGAGCCAAAGTGGTGCGATTCCCTTACTCCATGTAGAGACCCGTATTTCTTTTAATTTTTGAAACGATTATTAAATGTTTAATTGAGAAAGTATGGCATAATTGGTGATTAATTAGATTGGGGCTTGAAGTGAAAGAATAAAGAGTTGAGGGAGTGTAGGTATGATAAAAAGATACATGAGTATATATAGGGGTGTGTGAGGAGTAGATCATTTATCTCCATTTCTCTCCCTCTCACTCTCTCTCTCTCTCTCTCTCTCTCTCTCTCTCTCTCTCCTCTCACTCAAAACTATACTCAATCTCACAAAACCTTCAAGAATCAACCTCCTTTCGGCCTTCCTTTTGCGTTCTTGAGCTCGGGGAATCTTTGGTTGAGCTTGAATCGAAGTTTCGAAGTTCAAAGAGGCTAGGGTTCGTTCAAATCGTTTGAGTCTCGTCATTGTTGCAAGGTAGGGACTTCTTTATCTCTCTTATGTGTTTATACATTGATTTGGTGTAGAATCATGCCTTGAATCATTGGATTTTGTTGTCGTGTTTGCCTTTGAAAAATCTGCAGAATCACTGCTCGAAACCCCATGGTATCGATACAACATAAGCGTTATATCGATACTATAAAGTTATCTTTCAGGACAGTTAATCTTGTATCGATACGACTTTGGTGCGTATCGATACTAGGACCTTAAGTCCAGTTTTGCTCCTGTTGCTTTTTCGTTGATTGTTTTAACCCCCGATCACTTCTAAACCCTTTTGTACACCTTCTAACCTACCTCAAGCATGTTTAATTGACTTCCTTTGATTATTTGATGTTATCCTTGTTCCGTTGGTCTTCCGTTAGTGAGAAACGAATAAGAAATTACTTAGTTAAAACGTCGTTTAAGTGCATACTATTGATTGTTGGCATATTGTATGATGTTTCATCTATGAATGTGATCATGGGGGAGCTCTAATTCGCATATTGTATGAGAAAATAGTTGAGTGGATCGGAAGTTGGTTTAGGGAGTCTTATAACGCAATGGGTGGTAATATGAAGACTTAGATGGGTTTTGTAACACAATGGATGGTAATACAGTAACCCGAGTCATTAGGGATCACCGTGAAGCAAGGGATGGCAACACGGTAATCCTTATTGTATTGTATGGTAACGCAAGGGGTGGAAATACCGATGGTGGGAGTTTGGGATAGTAAGTCGTGTTGGGATTGGAGAGTGCATGAGTCTTGTGAATGGTGTAACTAATTGTGACGTTGGTATATCTTTGAATGATCGTAATGAAAGTCGTCACGCATATGAATCAATTGTTAACTTGTGAGTGAGCTACATCTCCATATCATCTCAATTGACATTTGTCTTCATATCTGTACATAAGATTGGTAAAGATTTTTCTACTGGGCTAGTATAGCTCAACCTAATATTTCTTTTCAGAACAAAATGTCGGGCAATAGATTGCATGCATTCGTGTGCTTGGACATGAAGACTTTTTGGGAGCTAACCTTGTTTTAGTTATTTAATCATCTTTTGTAATTGATTCACTTTTGGTAAAGATGAGTTTGTAACTAGTTGTTCTTGAATTCCTTTTGACAAAAAAGTTTGTAATATTCTAAACAGATTCGTACATGTAATTAAGTTGATTTGGGCCGTGGTGCCAAAGTTGTATAATTTAACTTTTGGGGGCTTGCTTGTAAAGTTAAACAGTTGAGAACTCTTTTGGGTAATATTTATGTTATGCGAGAATCTTTTATTAAATTGGATTATTTATTTATGTTGAACATCGAGGGCGTGACAAATTGGTATCAGAACGTCTAGGTATGAATACTTTTGAGACCGTGGGGAGACTTCCAATCTCATGGGTTTAAAATGTCACGTCTTTTGCATAACATATATGTGCTTGTGAAAATGCATTGACATAACATGACTTATGTGGCATTACGTTTCAATACAGTAGAGTGGCGTTGAGTTGCTTTGACCTTGTCACGCTCTCAATTTTCAACATAAATAATAATATTTGATAATTAAAATCTTCACCGGAGTTACAATTAATAACCCAAAAGATAGTTTAGTCCCTAAATCCACAAACCTGCCCAATACTTACAGATTTCCACAATAGAAAATATAATACAATACAATTTAGTTTACAAAGATAGACAAGTACTTCCAAAAATAGCTTTAAACAACGACATTAGCATACTCTAAGCATTCCATGATAGTGACCTGCAAAGTACCTGAAAAAAAATGATAGGTTGAGCTACATTAGCCCAGTAGAGAAATCTATACACAAGTTATAAGAAAATATGCTAAGTTATGCATCTAGAGTGAATGAGAATAGACAGAAATGTCCAAGGTACATATGACCATCAGCTAGCAGCACACTACAGCCAAAAGATTCTAGACATCTACTTAACTTGTAGTACCTACCAACTCACACACCATACCAGTACCACTAACGTTCCCACATCAATCACAATTAAACAATAATTGGTTTATCAACCGATTCATGTCATCACATATGATTCCACAATCATTCCCATTCTCATAATCATTCTTCCTTTCCTTATTGTTAGTCATCAATATCCTCTTTCCCATGAATCATTCTCTTTTGTTTTCAAATAGGTGTAATGTAGAAATAAATGACCTATAATGGTCAAGTTCCGTTGATTCGAGTTTGAATAGTCGGAGGATTTTTATATCAAAAATCATTTTTCCTCTTAAACAATCCGATTTAGTAAAAATCAATATTTTTTTTTTTCCTCAAGATCTCATATCTCATCAATCAAGGCTTTCGCATGTATCGCACGTACTTCAGGGCACATTACATATAATTGATGCCTATTTATATACTCCAGGACACATCACATACAAGTGATGCCCATTTTATATACCCCAGGACACATCATATATAAGTGATGCCCATTTACATACTCCGGGATACATCACATACAAATGATGCCCATTTTTATATACTTTGGGATATATCACATATAAGTTATGCCCATTTACATACTCCGGGACACATTACATATAAGTGATACCCATTTATATATACCTCGGGAGACATCACATATAAGTGATGCCCATAGTGTCATATCTCATCATATCCGTATGTGTCAATCAATCAATCATAATTTAATCATCCCAAACAATCCTTACACAACATCGATTACACTTCAAGCATCCTAAACAATCTACCAATCCGCCACGTTGATTGTATTTCAAAACGTCGCAAACTGTCAACCATATCGAGACTCCGAGTAATAAATTAATACACGCTTTTCCCTTTAAGTATACCATAATACCACATATAACGTACCAACCCATTATCAGCCTACGGCATATCTCTTGCTTACATTGACACCTAGACCTCATAGAATA
The DNA here is from genome assembly GCA_019656275.1 of Rhododendron kiyosumense. Lineage (NCBI taxonomy): Eukaryota > Viridiplantae > Streptophyta > Magnoliopsida > Ericales > Ericaceae > Rhododendron > Rhododendron kiyosumense. The sequence continues at coordinate 31,056 of BPLS01030353.1, read as the reverse complement.
AGCATTAAAGGAATTAAAGAAAACAACAAGACGGATCATGAGAACATGAATTTTGATCTTACCTTTTGGATCACTAACAGACACCCATCTACCCATTCATACTCACTACAATGCATCGCATAACCTACGACACCCTTAAACCGCCTTACGATACATCCTCCGTTTACAACGATACTAAAATTACGTTTTACGAGTGTCTCAGGAACAGGAACATCAATGAATCAATAGAGATCGAACAACTGAGTTTAGAGAAGGTCTAATGACGTTTAAGAAGTGCTGGAAGTGATCATGAGTCAAAACGATGAAGTTTAAAATAAAGCAGGAAAAATTGTTCATAAGCTCCTGGTATCGATACAGCCAAAATGGCCGTATCAATACAACAAGAAAATCAGAAATTCTGAAACTTCTGTTTTCTTATGCTATCGATACGGCAAAAAGCCTGTATCGATACATCGAGGTTACGAGCAGATTTTTTTCAAGAAATGAAACCCCAACAACAACCAACAATCTAAAGCACAATTAAGATGCAAAATCAACATATAAACATATAACAATTGCAAGAAATCCCTACCTCGAAGAGTATACGCAAAGATCCAACCTAATCAAGCGAGCCCTAGCTATCAAACTCAAAACCCACCGCGAAACTCTTTTTTTGAGCTCTACCCACGCGATCCACGAGTCAAGAACACTTCCATATGGTGGAGAGGAGATGCATCTTCAAGCAATCGAGGTGTATTGCGAGTTTTGAGGTGGAATGAAGAGAGAAATGGGCTGAGAGGGGGAGATGGAGCTGAGAGGTAGAGAGAGAGGGAGAGCCGGTTAGAGAAAGAGAAGAAATGGGATTTATGATCCCCAACACACACACCGATCTATATATACTAGTACATATACACATGCATGTATACTCCCTCAAATAATAATCCTTTCATTTAGGTCCCAAATCAAATAAACTCACAAATTTCTCATTTTTTTTTATACTTTAGCATTTATAAAATCTTCAAATCATTGTCCAAAAATACGGGTCTCTACAGACCCGTATTGGGATAGTTTGGGGCTTTGACCTCATGAAATGATGTTGTTGATGAACCTTCTCTTTCTTATAACTTATAGTAAAATGCCTCCGAGAATGCGTGCTAGGGCAAGTGAGGCCAAAAGTAAGGGTCGTCGTGGCTGTGGTCGTGGCCGAGAAGCGTCAGTTGAGGATGAGGTTAGCCATCATGGGAAAAATTCGGATGGGAATCTAAGGGAAGGGACGGGACATGATCGGGAGAGGAAGTCCCGATCGTCCAAAATCCTTTTGCTAGGGATTTCGTTGTGGCTCTTGTAGGGAGGTATTCCCGAACAGGTACAATTAGTCACAGAGCACGTGATGTACCGGGGACACGTGGTAGGCGTGATAAGCTTATCGCCGGGCAATGCGATGAACGGCTGTGTGGACCAGTGACATGAGAAGTCATTAACCCAGGTTGTCTGTTCAGCTAATAAGGACAAAAGACATGAGAAGTCCTTTGACCAAGTGTAACGACATGGACCAGTTGCATGTGAGGTCATTGGTCCATGTGGACTGTTCGGCAACAAGGTAGCCGAACAGGGGAAGAAGTTGCCCTAAAACATGATGCAGCAGGAATGCTCCAGAAGGTTCCAGAATAGTAATATTCCGTAAAGGAATGAGATCCCGGGTATATAGGATCAAGGTAAGACACCCAACGTAAATGGGATATTCGAATGATTAAAGGACTGAGAGTCCCAAAGGATTAGGCCATTACATTGATAAGTGAATGAGAATCCATGGGATACTAGGTTTCCTATACGAGATGGGAATCCTAAGGCAACAGGAATGCTTGGGCAGCAAGCATCCGTGAGACTATAAATACGAGGTAAACC
>BPLS01030345.1:0-16113 GCA_019656275.1 Rhododendron kiyosumense | reverse complement strand
CAGTTGCGATTGATGCCGGTGGAGGCTACTCCCAGTTCTACTCGAGCAGTGTCTTCAACGGACCGTGCGGCACGAAGCTTGACCGTGGTGTCAGGTGTGACCGCGGTTGGACACGGGACTAGTAGTGATGGGACTAAGTATTGGTTGGTTAAGAATTCGCGGGGCTCTGGATGGGGTGAGATTGGGTATATGAAGATGGAAAAAGATGTGGCTGCCAAGGAAGGCCTGTGTGGTATTGCTATGGATGCTTCCTACCAAGTTATGTGATATTAAAGAAAATGGATTGAATGATCAGTGGAAGTGTGATAATTAATGATATGTGTTCTTACAATTATAGCCATGATATTGTGGAATATTTTGCTTTCAAAGATCTGGCCGGTATTTTTTTTTAAAATAAAATTAGTTGCTATATGTCATCTATTTTTACTGGAATTATATATTTCTTCGGTTACATGACATCTAATATAATTGATTGGCAATGCCACATTGTTGGTTTCGTCGCTATGTTTCAATACCAAAAGTCTATTTTGTAGTAGTGACTTTGGGGCTAGGGGCAGCCAATAATTGACCATAAATTTGTGGTTGTAAATTGAGACTTCACCTTGTATTATTAGGCCAATAAGTTTCATGACCTGTGAGACCAATAAAAATGCCAACAAAAAAATAGAACAAAAAGATCAGCTAAATTAAACATCGGCCTCGCACAAACAAATAAGATCTTTTGCTTAGGGCCCCACTTATAGTATTTCAAAAACAACAACCGGTTCAAAAAAATATTTGTGGCTAAACTTCACTATGAGAGCTTAATAACCGCTTTCGTCAAGGAAAAAATGCAAAAACAGTAATGTTTAAGTTATACATTCATATTAATAGATTAAAATTATCCAATTTTTTGTTATGGTTTGAATACTTGTAGAGTTTTTTTTAAAAGTATTTTTTATCTTTATTTATTTTTTATGGATTGTGATTTTGGCACTCCAAAAATTGATAGAGGGGCTCCAAAACTGAACTGTATTGATATACAAAACGACGTCATTTTGGAGCCCCTCCATTAATTTTTGGAGTGTTAAAATCAATTCCTTTTTTATTTGTGAATTACATAAAGGGCTCTATTATAAGAAGTTCGGATTGGGCTTGGGACCAGCCCTGCAAACTTCCTTTCGGGAAACTCCATTGGCTGGCGAGAACTAATTAGCGTCCATCAAAGTACTAATCCCCTGCAAGTGACGTGGAGAGCAGTCGATGGCAATACCTCTCTATACTCTCATCCATATGAGTAGGGTTCGATTGTCGTAAACACGCATCCCAAATCTCCTAGGATATAGTAGATTAAGTTTAACGTATGGAGGGGGAAAAGAAAAAAAAATTTACTGATCCCTCAGATAAGCATTGGGACAAATTAAGCCTGGCCTGCGAGGTATTTTTCAATGCCGAGCGGGTATTGCCAACGTGGCACTCGCTCGGCACACCCGAGCCGTCCGATACACTTTTGGACGGTTCGGATTAAAACACTCTCTCTCCTCTCATCTCAACACTTTCTCTCTCTTTTTTCTCTCTCCAAATCTGAGCCGTCCAAACCTGTAATGGACGGCTCGGAGGTGCCCGCTCGGCACTGAAAAATTTTTCCTGGCGTGCTGGCTGCTGTACACATGCATAAATCAGAGAACCATATTTATACATTGTTTATCTAAGCTTTTTCCACCCACCATTGATGCTAAAATATTTGTAGTTTTCCTTCAAAGTACTGATACATTTGCTTCTACTGTATATATTTAGAGAAGAATAATTGATGTGTTAAAAAAAGGAGATGGATTTGCGTGCTTCCATCCGTTCTCCAATTTCTTCTTCACATAGGATATCAGTGGCAAAGTCCATAACAACCGGTGTACCTACCCCAAGGGCCAAGGGTAAGTTGGTAGGTTTTGCCCCATATAGTAATTAATCAAGGTTCAATTTTCGGAGTCAGGCCGCAATAAAGTAATGTCTTGTGAATTTTCTAGTCTCGTCGTAAATAGCTTGCCTTTGACCAGATCAAGAGGGGAATTAGTTGAGAACTTGAAATGTGCGTAAGTTGATCCGGACACCATCGAAACAAATTAAGAACAAAAAGTAACCGGTGTACCTGTACTATGATGTATAGGAAAGATATATTGATTCATCTTTCCTATACAAATGGATTCAGAAAAATTGAGCAGTTTCGATAAGCAAAATGGGACACGGAATGAACATACCTTCGCCGAGGGTGAACAAAATTGGTCTTAACACGTATAAACAGGAGAACCAATATTATACATTTTTGTGTAAGCTTTTTCCACCCACCGTTGATGCTAAAACATTTTGTAGTTTTCCATTCCACAGATACACTTGCTTCTACAGTGTTCAGAGAAGAATAAACACGTCTGGAACCCAAAAAATGGAGATTGATCCATTTGCGTGCTTCTATCCAACGCCTTCCAGTCCTAGACTTGCCAAACAATATTTCGGACATTGACAATTATACCCTCCTATTCTCTTCTTGATAATAGCCACTAGTCCTTGTCCAGTTATGTTTTAATCACCAAATTCGTATTACATATTCAAATAGAATGAATGACCCCAAGTTTCTTCAAGTGTACTTTCCGTTCCAACTTCACTGATATCCACTTTCATGCATGGCTATCGAATCTCTTGATTTCAGAGGATAAAATGTATCTGTTTTTTTCTTCTTTTTTTTTAAGATATGTATAACTAAAATGCTTTCTTTATATATCATCAAACGTCTGTTCTTTAAATCCTAAATATGAATATATGATGGTTATATCTGCAGCACGACACCTAACAAGCGAAGTACCTGCATGATATAACAAGCGGTCTACCTGCACGATACATAACGACGATAGTTTACGGGAATCTTTGGCCTATAAAATCTCAGCCATGCAACGACCCACTAACAGTACTATCATCAAATTCCACAATATTCCTAGCTGAGGTGCAAGTTAGCAGTACCATGGCTTCTACCATGTCCTTCTTGGTCTTTGTCTTTGAAATTTTATCCTCTCAATTAGTAGTAGCTTCCTCTCGCCTTATGACCGGTGAGGAATACTCCATGCTAGAAATGCACCAGCAATGGATGTCTCGCCACGGGCGGATTTACAAGGATGAACAAGAGAAGGGCGCCCGGTTTAAAATATTCAAGGACAACATGGACCGTATCAATGAGTTCAATTCCTGTCCAGAGAAAGGATACAAGCTGAGCGTGAACCAGTTTGGTGACCTAACCAACGAGGAGTTCCGGGCTTCTCGTAATGGTTACAAGAGGCAATCACCTAGTGAAGTGATTTCTGGCTCAGAACGAGCACCTTTTCGGTACGCAAATGTAACTGTTGTGTCGTCTGCTATTGATTGGCGGAAGAAAGGGGCTGTTACTCCTGTCAAGAACCAAGGCGATACGTGTGGTAAGAATCCAGACATACATTGGCACCAGAGAAAAAATTAAATCAGACACTAGTCTAAGCTTTAATTTTTTTCGAGACCTCAAACTTGTACGTTTGTTTTAATCTTGTTGAAGGGTCCCGGATCAAATCCTTCCAGTTTGAAGGCTCTGCATAAATTTTGTGATTTTTCCGTAGACTCCAAAGGCTTAGATCGAGAAAACTTTGTTATTCCAAAGGCCAGCAAATTCAAACACTAGTCTAAGCTTTAATTTTTATGTTTTTGGATACATGTTGGGTCAAATATTGTGTCAAATTCTAGTAAAAGTGGTAAATATTTTATGTCAGTAGGGTCAAGTGACGTAACCCCACTAGGTCTTCTCCCCTCCGCCCTTGCTCATCTTTGAGAGCCAAGTCATGATTCTGTCTACAAAATACTGATTTATGTCCGACCAAATTTCCATGGCATAAAATTGTTTTCCATTAATTATCATCACAATCTTTTATACAGGAAGTTGTTGGGCGTTTTCAGCAGTGGCAGCCATGGAAGGTATTAACCAAATCAAAACTGGTAAGCTAGTATCCCTATCCGAGCAAGAGCTGGTTGACTGTGACATTAAAGGACAAGACAAGGGTTGTGGCGGCGGGTTAATGGATTCTGCCTTCAAATTCATCAAGCACAACAAAGGTCTCACGACAGAAACCAATTACCCCTATGTGGGACGAAACAGAACTTGCAAAAGCAAGAAATTACACAAGCCTGCTGCTGCCAAGATAGCGGGATACGAAGACGTGCCAAAGAACAACGAGAAGGCCTTGCTTCAGGCCGTGGCTAACCAACCAGTATCCGTTGCCATTGATTTCAGTTCGTCCGACTTCCAATTCTACTCGAGCGGTGTCTACAACGGAGCATGTAGCACGATGCTTGACCATGGTGTGACCGTGGTTGGATACGGGACTAATGGTGATGGGACCAAGTACTGGTTGGTTAAAAATTCGTATGGCTCTGGATGGGGTGAGAATGGGTATATAAAGATGAAAAGAGATGTGGCTGCCAAGGAAGGCCTGTGTGGGATTGCCATGGAGGCTTCTTACCCAGTAATGGATTAGTACTGATCAGTGGAAGTATGATAATGATATGTGTTCTTACAATTATAGCCATGATATATATTGTGGAATATTTTGGTTTCAAAGCTCTGGCCATTATATTTTAAATAAGATCAGTTGCTACTATATGTCATCTATTTTTTCTGGACTTATATATTTGGTTTCATCGCCAAAAGTCTATTTCGTTATAGTGACTCTGGGAGTATCCAATAATTGACCGAAAATTTGTGGTTGCAAGTTAAGACTTCACTTTGTATTAGGCCATTCATGACCTGTGAGACCCCAAAAAAAAATGCCAACAACAGAATAGAATAAAAAAATCAGCTAAATCAAACACCAGTCCCGAGCAAACGAATAAGATTTTTTGCTTAGGGCCCCAGCCACATATAGTATTTCAAAACCAACAACCTCCAAAACTTGTGTCGTACAGTACTGTATTATTCATTAGGTTTACAAAATTAAACCCGTTGAAAATAGGTCTGCTTAAAAAGAGGGCTGAATCGCACAAAAATGCAAAAGTGACTTCTACTAATTGATAATTTTAAATGTTTGTAATGATGAATAGCTATTTAAATTTTTAGCCTACTGAATACTAGTAGAAATATTTTTGCTCTGTGAGTTGATTTATGTTTTAAATTTTTGTGGTGAAAGCACATAAAGGGTTCCTATATATTTTTTAAAATTCTTTGGAACCACAATCCCAAGGGTTGGCTTAATGGTCCGGAGGCAAATGGGTTTAGGATTTTCTTTTTGAAACCTCTCAAAAGCTATCAACTCATGTGAGGTAATTAGCTCATACGGGATTTCACTCCGGCTTTAAATGAGTTCTTGGCTAGTAGACAGTGGCATGCATAGGTCCACCGAAAATTAATCGAGGTATGCGTGAAAAATGTCTCAATCACCGGAAGGGCACCCACTGCCCTATAGCATGTAATGCGATCGATCTAGTGGGACCACAAAATGATAGGATCAGGAAAAAATTATATGTGCTCCAAGGTATATATTACTGATGGTATTTGAACATGTATGGCTCCTGATTTTCATTATTCTCCTGAAATGACGGGCATCCTTGGGGCATTTAATTTAGGGTTCTAGTATTAGTTTAGTACCAATAAATGATTTTCATAAATAGGAGATAAGGTCAAAGAGAGAAAGGGAATCGAACATCTTGTGACCAAAGAGAGTCTTTAGTTGTTCTTAAAAATAAAAACTCTACACGGTTAATTTCTCGTTTGCTTGAGTTTGATCAACCAAGTCTTTGAGAGCTGTTCTAACTCAGCTATCGAAGTGGTAGGGGCCAGCTTTAAGTATACACTGAGGATGCAGCCACATCGAGACCCAAAAATTTTCTAGCTTTTAGGAAACTCCATTGCCTGGCGAGAACTAACAAAGAACTAATTAATAATTGAGGAAAACCTTTTCACGGAGCTTTCTGTGAATAGTTATTTACGGAGGAGAATCTTAAGCGTCCAAAATGTTTTGGGCAGTCCGGATTCTAATGAAACCAAACTTTTCTCCAAAAAAATTTTACTTAAATTCGAATTGTCTAAAGCTGAAACAGACAGCCGAGATCGCACGGCTCCTTAAACAATCTATTTATAGCACGCAGCTCCGTGAATAAATCTATCTCTTACTAATAAGCGTCAATCAAAGTAGTTGCTTGATGATTTCCTAGTTCTAAAATAATGGGTTGTCCCAAACGTAGGGCGGAAACCGATGCAGCATAATATCTGGTAAGTCCGGAGTCGAATCCACAGAGATGGTGATGTGTGGTGACTAAAAACTCAGGTTATTACTTATTTAAACTGGCTCTTAGGTAGCCATCCCTTGTCTATTTGATTGAGAGATTAACTAAAGCTCAAAAATTGTTTGGTTTTTTTCAAATAATTAAAAAGAGGTACGGTCGTTGGGTTCATAGCTTTCGCAACCAGTTTGGGTTAACCTGCTCCATTCAGTGTTCTTAAAAACATTTAATTTTAGATTGAAAAAGATACCCGTAAGATGCGAGACCCTATGGTCGCGATATACCCATGCGCAGCAGAGAATGAGTTTTGAACCCCCATTCCCCCGTTCACATGGGCTCCGACAATGCCCAGATTCGTCCACGGGAAGTATTTTTCCAATCTAAGATTATTTTTCTGTTATTTGAAAATCGGAGCGGTACCCGAACTAGCCACGATGCGATAATCACTCCGCGACCCTACTTATACAACTACTCACTCATTATTAAGAAAGAAACAAAAGAAACTCTAATTTGAAACATGTTTCTATTATGCGAGATATAAAATAAACATAGAATCTTAGTTAAATAAAAACCAACGAACAACTTTGATAAAAAGAGAAAATCAATACGAATTATCAGAGTGCAAACAATTAAATAAAACTTCAAATAACATGAAGGGAAAAAAGCTGAAAAAAAGCTGAAAGAAAACTAAACAATAATGGAACCAAAGAATCATGATGGCAGCCCTTGTCCGTGTTTCTCGTTTCATCCGTGGAAATCCAAGAAGATATCACAGCCCTTTTTTTTCTGTTTCGTTCGTCCACTGTTCTCGTCCTATTTATAATAAGTGAAGTGCCGATCTTTTAAAAACCCTTCTTTCTTTTCTTGTTAATTCTCAGCCGTGTAAGCCCACGCATTGACCGTGGCCCACCATGTAGTCAAAATACTATTGGGCCCACTTGGTGGTCAAAAGTCCAAATCCAATTCTTATATCCACTGAATCTATCCTCTGCCAATTCTTCATTTTCACTTGATTGAATTCGGACGGTCCAACGTCGAACACCGTTTAATATTTTAACTTTGCATATTTTTGTATCAAACTTTCCAATTACCTACAACACAAAGATAAAGCATTAATCTCCAAATAATAATAGAAATGGGACTTAATAAAGATAATTAGAGAGCGCTAATTTGAATATTTACGCGCCTTTCAGTAGTAATCCCTCTCCCTCCCTCAGATAGGTAGTGAGAAATATTAAGCCAGCTGCTGGCTGTTGTACACATGCATAAATCAGAGAACATATTTATACATTATTTATCTAAGCTTTTTCCACCCATTTGTAGTTTTCCTTCAAACTTCAAATTAAGTACTGATACATTTGCTTCTCGAGTGCACATATTCAGAGAAGAATAATGTGCGAAAAAAGGAGATGGATTTGCGTGCTTCTATCAAACACCTTCCTAGACATAACAAAGATTTATATTTGTCGTACCCTCCCAGTTCTTCTTGATATAGAATTAGTCCTTCTGTTCGATCGCATTTAATTCTTGGAGTCAGGCTGCAAGAGAGTAATTTCTTATGAATTTTCCAGTCCCGACGTGAAAGCAACTGGTTTACTGTATGATGTATAGGAAAGATATATTGATTCATCCTAGTACTTATGCTTGTCGTGAATTAATCAAAAAAATCCTCAACGATCGAATTGTGGCTACTGTCATCTTTTTGTGGGTGCAAAGATATACACGGATTCAGCTATAATATTATTCCACACTCCGTGTACATAATTGTTTTTAGGATGTGAGAGTTTCGATTTAACTTTGAATCTTTTTTCTTTCCAATTTTAGATTTCAAAATAGTCTAGAACCGCAGCCAAAATACACGCGTACTTACACAAAACGCACCCATAAAAATGTGTACGGCTCACACACACTACATCACCAATGTGTGTGTGATCTTACGCATTTCTATGAGCTTTGTGCATTAGTGTATGTATTTTGGGTGTTAGTAGACTTGTTTAAATTCTTGTATAGTTGTTTGAGTTAATTTTTTTTCCTCGTTGCTCAACTTTTGTGATTCTCAAGTATAACTGTGCATGTACTCACGTAATAAGCTTAATCCTTTTATTCCCTTCAAGTTTTATTTTGCTCAAAGATTTCTCATTGTACATCCTGTATTTAGCTTGTCGCTCTTTGTTGCGTGTCTTAGAGCATCTCCAATAGACCCCTCAAATAGTAAATTACATCATAAATTTACTGGTTTTTATACCTCGTACATATTTCAACAAGCAACTCAAATATCTCACCCCTTGGATTTTTTTTCCTCACCCTTCAGTGAAGATAACAAAACACAAGAACACTAAAATTTAAAATTAAAGTCTGTTGGAGTTGGAGTGCACTTTGAAATCAAATTCTGAAGTTAGCTAGTAGTAAAGTGCATTGTTGATGATAAATTTTGTAGTCTATAAATCATACTAGCGTTCACCTGAATTAGTTACGTACGTGTTCATGATAATTGAAAATTGTCAAGAGACGCTCAATTAATAATCCATAAGGACATCATCAGAAGCTATCTTGCGCTTGCTTTTTTTTTTTTTAAGGAACAAGATCATTTCAATTATATTAATACCACAAAAAAAAAAGAAGTACAAATAAACCATCCAAACAAAATTTAAAAAAAAATAACAATTTTATTTTTTGATCCGCAAAAAAAATAACAAATCAAAACAAAGTACAAAGAAAAACTGCATGAAGTCTTCCACTTGCTAAAAGTAGTAGTCCTTGACTTGATAATACACAAATGGGAGTATGAAGAGAGCAGTTTTGCTACAATCACAGACACTTACATACATAATCTCTCTCACTTTACGTCAAGACACACATAATTTCTCTCACATTAAGTCATGCCTGACTTAATGTAAAAGAGATTATGTATTTGTATAAGTATTTGTGATTGTAAACTTATGAATAAGAAGGGGGAGCAAATTAAACGTGAATCCCAAAAAAAAAAATTGATGGGAACGCATTAGTCATTTCCCATTTCCAATGTGATCATGAAATCTTGAAATTAAAAAGATCAAAAGGCGTCCAGAATACTCCATTAAGCATATAATGACTTAAAAAGCTAGCAAATGTTAACGGTTGCCCTTTGACACAAGTTTAATTAAGCATATTAAATGACTGCTGGTAAACACCATTTTGACTAGTAATTAAGGACAATTAATTGCATTGGTAAAGGAGGAATTCTCCTGCTACTTTCATTAAGCATACGTAGTAGAACTGAATATTATAGCATCGAACCTACCTTTGTTCAAAGTCTCTTCTTTTTTTTCTTTTTCTTTCATTTTAGAAAAAAAAATGTTTTCTTTTGAAGTGATAATGAATAGGTTTTTGTTTTTAAATTTAATCTCCGGATTTACTTTTGTATTATACGGGACATACAAAAGAAAAAATTATTACTGAAATTTCCTCCAATTACAATTATGATGAAAATTTCTGTAATGATCGAGGATTGTTAATTGACCTTATTGTTAGCAAGGTTGAGGATTGTTAATCATGCTATATTTTTGGTATTTTTCATTTTGGATTGCTGAATTCAATTGTTATTTTTTGAATTAATCATCTATCTCAACGAAGGAGTCTAAAAAGTAAAATAAATTATGACCAATAGCCGAGAAATTCATTATATACAAAAAAAAAATAAAAAATTTATTGTCATCTATATGAACATTCAAATTTCATATAAGATGTTGTGCACATCCGGGCATCTCGACCATCTGAGCATTCAAGCCGTTTATTGCCGAGGTGAAATCTGGATCGTTGGAATACTGAACGAAGGGCCGGAATGTGCACAGCGCACAGTGCCGCACAGCACCATCCCCCGGTTCATTTCGGTGTAGGAGTACTACCAAAAACAATCAGAACCTCAATCAATAATGTGTTGTTCTCAAAAAAGGAAAAAAAACTATTATTGTTTTGATGTGGTCCATTAATCCTAAACTAATGATAGCTGTTGATTATAATGTAGTGCATAGAGAATAAACTTATGGCATTTCTTATGAGAAAACTAATGCCCCAAAAGATATTGGCCACTGATTTTTTACCTTTGACCCAAAAGACAGTGCGAGTCAAGCCACTAGCCAGAGTCATCGAGTACTCTTTTAATTTTCCCCAAAACAATTATTGTTTTGTGATCAAATGACCTGGAGTTATCTCATTTTGTTATCCCACTTTCCAAATAAAGTGCAGAGTGGTGTGGTCTAGGCGCGACGTCTCCACCAGGGTTTGAGGGGTTCAAGCGAACCTTCTGAGTTTAAAAAATGAAATAAAAATTTGTACATTTTTGCTTGTAATTTGATATTTCTTGTTTATTGTCTACATGACTCGCAGATCAAACGGAGTAAAGGAAAATTTACTTAAATTTGTGAGTAAATAGACCATGCATATAGCTCAACAAAGTAAAATAAATTTAGGCTCGATAAATCTCCAAGCAAAGTAAACATAGTTATCTTGTATAGTGTCTTTCTTGTATGCAAAATTTTTTGTGTACATTTTTTGTCACCGCTAAATTAAAATCCTGCTGCAGCCGCTACCGGTGTGGTCCGATATTTTTTGTGTACATTTTTGGCAGTCCACACCCACACCTTCTAGAGGGCGTACTCGATGGTCATGGATGGTCATCGGTAGTCGTTCGTGCAAAATGCGTCTAGACAACAACTTAACTTGTTCACACACTATCTGAAGAACATGTTTTTCCTCTGTGGATTCTACTGTAAACGGTGCAATGAGTATGGAGAGAAATAGAGTAATGATTGTTTGAAGAGAGATGGAGAGAAAAATGAAAATAATGATTAGAGAGAAATAAGATAATTATTAGAATTCAAATTCCAAAACTCTTAAATGAATGGGGTCAAGCTCCGTCACTAGTTTTTCGGACCTTTTTTTTTGTTGTCCTTGTTCACAAAAAAAAAAAAAAAAAAGCATCTGTCAATCTTGTGTCAAACTTTCGTGAAAAGTGATTTGTCTCGACGAAAGAAATCGAAAACAAAAAAAAAATATTATGACTTTGAACAATATTTTTAGACATATCCAAGAAAAAAAACCTTGAAACCAAAAAAGTTTGAGACAAAACTAACAAACACAAAAAAAAATTGAATAAGGGAAAACCAAAAAAGGCCCAAAAACCCAACACGAAAAGCTAAGGAGAGAACAACACCTTAAGCAAACTACTATCATATTTCTATACTCGTGCTTATAAACTTTTGTCAATAGAAAAAATGCCATATAAAATGATAAGAAAATGCTAAAAATAGCCCAATGGGCTTGCCTGTCATTAAGATTTAAAAAGTGACGAGAAAAAAAAAAGGGTTTAAAAAGTATATTGAAATTTGTTAAAAAAATACTCCCTCATCCCATTTCGATAGTCCCATACGAAAATACCTCAATTTTTGGATAAAAATGAACTGCTTGTGGGCTCCCCGCCCTACGTGCCCAAAAGAGTCGCCACTCAGATTTTTGAAATGGATGATCCGAGAAACCGAGAGCTTATTTGAAGGGAAAAAAAAAGACTTTTTGGTCTAACGAAAAACATTGAGATTTTGGGTTCGGAAGTCACGTTACGAATGGGGAAGGTTTCGTTGAAAAAAATACACCCCATTGGCCCGGTAAAACCAGTCTCTACTAAACTCTTTCAAAAGGGGAGATTTAAATTATCTTTTGAAAATCAAGCTCTTTAATAAACAAGTAAAGGGGAAAGGGACATGGGCAATAAATCACATTGACGTGCACGTGGTGCTATCTGTACAGTGATGATAAGCATGATGCAGAATGAAAGGTTTCTTTTGCAGAAACTGTCCGAATCTTAGTCTCCTCTCGCACGGCATTTTGTAATATCGCGCACGGCTTTAGAGAATGCCGTGCGGGGCATCCTCTTTGCTTTCAGGGCTTTGTAAAGTTTCAGAATGCCGCCCGGCATCTTGAATAACACGTGCGAGGTTTCCAACTGATATTAGACAGTGTTTTTACCACTAGACCATTCTGAAAAATACCACTCTTTCAAGCCATGAACGAAAATCATCTTTTACTCTCTTGGTCATTTGTAATGGCCAAAGAAGCTTTATTTTTTAAACCAAACATTGCTTGTAGATATGATCTAATTTTGAAAGCATTGATGCCTGATATTTCAGTAAACAAAACAGTCTCGACAAAAGATCGCTATGATCCAGACAATTTGAGCAAGAAACAGTAGCTACATGAAACACCTTGCATTTGGCAACACTATGCCGTGCGACACATCGAAGAGCGGTACGATGTAGCTTGCCCAACACAGAGGCCTGTTTATGTTTTGAAAATGATTTTTAAGCCAGGGTTCAACCCAAAGGGGGTTGATCCTAACCACAGAAAGGTTCCCTCAGGGATATGGACAGTGCCTACCCCAAGAAAACTAGTTTATACCTTTGATCTTTGAGCCTGGATGGGAGTGGACAACTACGGATGAGTCCGGTTGAGGAAATGGGGTTGTGGATGTGGGTGGTAGATGAATACATGGATAGTTGAAACATTTATGAAAGTGAAAGGCTCATCTCAATGATGAGGAGAAAAATGGAGGATTTTGAGAAAGAAAGAATCTTGAGAATGTTTTTTGTGAGAGAAAGAAAATTCAAGACCCCTTTCTCTTGAGTGGAAGGTTGTATTTATAGGCAAAAACCAATGATTTTGAATTCAAATGGTAGAGGTATTTTCTAGGCGGGCCAGAAGTGCTTTTCGGCTGAGCTAACTTGTTACTGTGGCTCAAGTGAGCGTGGCCGACAGCTAACTGAGCCAGTCAGAACTTTATCCAAAATGTCGTGCGGTTGACCTCATGACCTCGTGCGGCGTAATGAAATCTATTATGCCGTGCAGTGTAGAGATGTATCGTATAGTACTAAGAGTCCGATTCTGGACTTTTGGGCTTTTTGGTTCAAGAGAATCCTTCATCCAAGCTCTCGAGGGTATCTATTTCCTTTATTTCATCATCGAGACAATTAAAGCACTTTCGAGATCCGGATTGGGTGTCTACACTACTTCTGTTCGTGGCTTTTTAAATTGAGGGGGCCTATTGAGAATACAAATAATAAAGTAGCTGTTACTAGCAATTTAAGCTTTTTGACAAGTTAATGGTTAACAATCTAGTAAATACAAGATGTTTTAGGTTAACTTTCACGCACTTCAAACTAATTACTACACTCTCTCCCACATACTCATGCGTGCATGAGAGTGAGGAGACAGCAAATGTTTTTTTTTTTTTGCTCGGTAAAAGAAATTTTAGCTCGAAAGGAAATATCGAGAGGAAAAAATGGGGAATAAAATAACTCAACTCAGCACAAAAAAACAAAAGCAGATCCCATCCAACCGGAGTTTGGAGGAGACCGCAAATGTTATTAACAATAAGAGTGGAACATGAAATATTAAGAATGAAACTTCTAAGTCTAAGGACAAACACCAGGCCAATTCATTGCGCTACATAGATTTTGTCTCGTCTTTAATTTGCATAGAACCACTAACAGAAAATAAATACAAATAATATAACCTCAACTTTGTGTCATGATCAGAGAGGAACGTTAGTTCCTCATTTTGTAAAAATCTATCACTCTTGTACTCCTTTTAATCTAATATAACCTCTGTTGTTGTTGGCTTTAAAAACAAAAACAAAAAAGAAAAGAAATTCAAATAAATGACTCAACGGATTTTGTTGCACTTGTGGAGGTCTAAATCAGAACATTTCTTCCACCCAAAAACAAAAATATCAGAACATTCCGTGAGGTCTCTCTCTCTCTCTCTCTCGGCCTATAAAACCTGAGCCGTGCAATGCAACGACCATCATCAACTACCACAATATTCCTAGCTTTATTAGTACTATATGGCTTCTACCTTGTCCTTCTTGGTCTTTGTCTTGGAAATTTTAGCCTCTCAATTAGTAGTAGCTTCCTCTCGCCTTATCAATGAGGAAAATTCCATGCTAGAAATGCACCAGCAATGGGTGTCTCGCCACGGACGGGTTTACAAGGATGAACAAGAGAAGGATGTCCGGTTTAAGATATTCAAGGACAACGTGGACCGTATCAACACGTTCAATTCCGGTCCGGACAAAGGATACAAGCTTAGTGTGAACCAATTTGCTGACCAGACCAACGAGGAGTTCCGGGCTTCTCGTAATGGTTACAAGAGGCGATCACCCAATCAAGTGATTTCTAGCTCAGAACCTTTTCGGTACGCAAATGTAACCGTTGCATTGTCCGCTATTGATTGGCAGAAGAAAGGCGCGGTTACTCCCGTCCAAGACCAAGGCACATGTGGTGAGCTTTAGGATATACAATATTGACATCAGCAAAATATATATACTAAATAAATTAGGTCCTTTTATAAAATATAAATAAACTTGTATATCTGTTTTAATCTTGTCAAAGGGGTCCGGGGAAAAATACTTCTTGTGCGAAGGCTCAGCATAAATTATTATGATATGTCCGTAAACTCCAAAGGCTTAGAAAACTTTGTTATTCAAAGGGCCAGCAAAACAAATAAAGTATTGTTTTGCATATGAGTCCCAATGATAAATGATTATAGTACCACACATTTTTATCAAAAGACACATCAATACAAAAAAATATCATTACACATGCATGTAAACACCAGAACAAAATAAGAAGAAATTAAGAAAGAAGTTAGGATATAAGATAAACAACTGTGCTATTCACACAGATAATTGCACATAGATCACACATGGATTTTTGTGTGGGGCCTACTCCGTGTCTCACATAAATAATCCGAGTCATTCATTAAATATAAAACAATTTTGTAAGGGTTCCTACGAAAAATTAGCTCAATCCAATAGTTAGAGGTTCTCGTTCCAATCATTTAGCTTTTCATTCGAATTTTACGATAATAAAAGCTAGATGATTGGATCAAGCACCTATAGGTATCGGATTAAGCTAATTTTTCGCGGGAGCCCTTAAAAAAATATTTTAGATTGAATGAACAATCCAGATTGTTTGTATGAGACCTAGAATGACCCCCACACAAAAATTTGTATGGGATCTGTGTGCAATAAGTGTGTGTCAAAGATAAACTGGCAATCTACCTAATAAAACACAATAGTGTGGGCCTTCATATAAGACAAGTTAATCCAAAGGTTAAGATTGATTTGATCCAAGAACTGATATGTTCTCCAACTATCTTAAGAAAACACCCACACTATCACAAATATATTACAAAAATGCCATCAAATATGGGTAGTATTATAGGCACAAGTAAGCCCTAGTTAATAAATATTGTATGAGGACCCCGAGAATATTGAGTCGTAGCTGCGGAGCTATATACGTACTGGGGTCAAAGACCTTGAAGAATTATGCCTTGTCTGCTATCTTTTTTTTAAAAGAAATTTCAACTCAAAAAATACTTATTACATTTACTTTTGATCATTATTCTTAACTTATTATCTATATCTCCAATTATTATTTTCATTTCTCTATTTATCTCTTTCCACTCATTACCCTTACTTTCAATCATTACTCTCATAAACAAATTCTCAAAAATTCATCCAAATACAGCATTAAGAATTTGAACAAGCTTGGCAATAATAGAGGGCAAAAAATTGTTTCTCTTAATAACTACTATTTTACGCTAGTCGATGGTCAAGTGACG
This sequence comes from Rhododendron kiyosumense, assembly GCA_019656275.1. NCBI lineage: Eukaryota > Viridiplantae > Streptophyta > Magnoliopsida > Ericales > Ericaceae > Rhododendron > Rhododendron kiyosumense. The sequence continues at coordinate 198 of BPLS01030345.1, read as the reverse complement.
TGACCCCACTATGGTCTTCTTCCCTCCGGGTCGTGCTTTAAAATCAATTCACTCTCTCTACTTATGCTGTGTTTGGTTTGGTATTTGAAAAAAAAATTAAAAAATAGTAAGGATAATAAGTGGAAAAAGATAGAGAGAAAGAAAAGTACTACCTCCGTCCCAATTTACTTGTCACTTTTTGGAGTTCGTGCCACTTTT
>BPLS01030337.1:0-11545 GCA_019656275.1 Rhododendron kiyosumense | reverse complement strand
ATGGACCAATTTCTGGTTCTTAATGCGCCTCAGGCGCATATCCTCGCGCCCCTGGCGCTTTTCCTCGCGCCCTGGGCGCATTTGTTGACACGTTAAAATCGACCAAACCTTGCGGTCGTGCCACCGACACTCCTGAATTCCGATTTGCATGTTCTTTGAACCGTTGAAAAGCTTGTCTCGCCTACTTTCTAACAAATTTTAGTTTGGGCTCGGAAAATATTTATACGTCAAAGTATAGGCAACATAATCCTCAACGATTTGAACAACAAATTGTTTCTCAAAAATCCTTCAATCAAACTAACGTTAAACCGGATCGAAACCTACTTTATGTCCATAAATAAAATATTCGAAGTGCTAATAGATGGTGGGATTGAAAAATAAAATAATACATTTTGCTTCACGAAAGTCTATTCGAAAGTAAACCATTCTAAGATTGTCGGAGCCACTAAGGCTAAAACACTTTTTCGAACCCTTCCACTCATTCTAAATAATATTTAGTACGAGCATTCCATGTTCTAACGTACTTGTTCACTTTTTCAAGAGTTTAAGAGAGTTCATATGGCATTCTAGACTTCTTGAAGGCGCACAAAATATGCATAATCATCAGTTTTTCCACAAACAAACGCCCGAGAAAAGCCTTACATATTTGCAAACCAAAATTTCAATGTCTGTATCTCTGAAAATTTCACTTGACCACAACCACTACTAAACCACCATCTTTTAGAATTTAAAAATGCCTCTTTATCGATATATTATACGTCTTTGTCCAATTTAAAGTGAAGGGGATGGACCGTGTTACTAGTGTTCTTGATATTTCGACTCGCTGAGAGTAAATTTGTTATAGGCTTTTATGTACGAATATTTTTAAATCAATACCACTTTGGTTAGAAAGTACACTCAACAAGCTTTTTAATGGTTCGAACCTTGCTAAAATCGGATCTCGGAAGTGTCCGGAGCAAACCCGCAAAAAATGGACCAATTTCTGGTTCTTAATGCGCCTCAGGCGCATATCCTCGCCCCTGGGCGCATTTGTTGACACGTTAAAACCGACCAAACCTTGCGGTCGTGCCACCGACACTCCCGAATTCCGATTTGCATGTTCTTTGAACCGTTGAAAAGTTTGTGTCGCCTACTTTCTAACAAATTTTAGTTTGGGCTTGGAAAATATTTATACGTCAAAGTATAGGCAACATAATCCTCAACGATTTGAACAACAAATTGTTTATGAAAAATCCTTCAATCAAACTAACGTTAAACCGGATCGAAACCTACTTTCTGTCGATAAATAAAATATTCGAAGTGCTAATAGATGGTGGGATTGAAAAAAAAAATAATAGATTTTGCTTCACGAAATTTATTCGAAAGTAAACCAATTCTAAGATTGTCGGAGCCACTAAGGCTAAAACACTTTTTCGAACCCTTCCACTCATTCTAAATAATATTCAGTACGCGCATTCCAAGTTCGAACGTACCTGTTCACTTTTTCAAGAGTTTAAGAGAGTTTATAAGGCATTCTAGACTTCATGCATGCGGCGCCTTCATACCTCCGCGAAACTTGCTGGCTCTCCTGCCCAAATTATCCGTCGGGGTAAGGATTTCGAGGAAGCAAGGAACATGTAGGGTATTATTGGAACGCATGTGACAGAATGTCCTGCTCACGTTGTTAAAGAACTACAAATTGGTCTAAAATCTAAAAGAAGAGGTTTCAAAGCAGATTTAGTCCAGCTTAAGTTTCAGTGATGTGTAAAGTCCATTAATAAAAATATTTTAGAGTTTAAGGTCTGTGAAAAGACCAAATTGCCTTTAATGAGACAATGGCCTTGTTTGGCTAACATAAAAGATGTCTTTTTTCATTTAAATTGACTTTAATAAGATATGGGCTTTGTTTGGCTAACACAAAATGTCTTTTTTTTAATTATTTTTATTTTGACCGTTGACTGGCGTTGACCGACGTTGACAGGTGTATCTGTTCACATTTGGTATATCTGTTGATTTTTTTTTTACCGTTGACCGATGTATCTGTTCATTTTTTGTGTATCTGTTGATTTTTTTATTTTTTTGACCGTTGACCGGTATTGACGTTGACCGGTGTATCTGTACATTTTTGGTGTATCTGTTGTTGATATATTTGTATTTTAAGTGGATGTTGTGGTGGTAGAGGTGGTCGTGGAGGTTGTGAATCTGTTTTGATATATATCCGTTTTGTATTAGTGTATTAGTATATTTGTATCTGTTTTGTGTTATGTTGGTGTAGGTATTTTGGTATATTTATATCTTTTTTTTTTGTATCTATTGTTGGTATATTTGTATCTATTATGGTACATCTACTATTGATATAGCTGTATCTGTTGCGGTATATCTATTATATCTATTTTGGTGTATCTATATCAGGTATACATGTATCTGTTTTGTTTTAAGGAAAAAAAAAGACTTTGTTGTGGTAGTGGCGGTGGATGTGGAATGGTTGTGGTAGACATGGTCGTGGTGGTGGTAGACATAGACATCTAACCCTAACAAAATATCATATAAACACTTGACGTATTAAAAATGCTCATCAATTAAACTCCTACGTACCGTCAACCTCCGTCCAAAATAAATGAAAAATATGTTTCTCTCTCCAATTTTGCAAGAGAGAAGCTGGAACAAACCCCAGTAGATATTGTTAGTAGATTGATTTGGTATATTTGTATTTGTTTTGGTACATCTGCTGTTGATATATATACATATATATGTATCTGTTTTGTGTTGGTGTATCTGTTGTGGTATATCTATTGTATCTGTTTTGGTGTATCTGTATCTGGTATAGCTGTATCTGTTTTATGTTATGGCGGTGGCGGTGGAGCGGTGGTAGTGGTGGTGGTGGACATGATTGTGGAACTGGAGTTGTGGTGGTGGTGGAATGGTTATGAAGGTGCTAAGGGGAGGGGGTGTGGTGGAAGTGGTGGTGGTGGTAGTGGAGGAGTGGTGGTGGAAGTGGAGGTTGTGCTGGTGGTGGCGTCGTGGTGGTTGAGTGGTGAAGGTAGTGGTGAAGGTGGTGGCGTGGTGGTGATATGTTGTGGTGGCGGCGGCGTCGTAGTGGTGGTGGTGGTGGAAGTGGTGGTTGAGTGGTGGTGGTGATGGAGTGTCGGTAGAGGTGGTGGTGGAAGTGAAAGTGGAAGTGGAGGTTGTGGTGGCATGGTGGTGGTGGTGGGAGTGGTGGTTGAGTGGTGAAGGTGGTGATGGAGTGGTGGCATGGTGGCGGTGGAAGCGGAGGTTGTGGTGGCATGGTGGTGGTGGTGGTGGCATCGTAGTGGTGGTTGAGTGGTGGAGGTGATGGTATGGTGGTGATGCAGTCGTTAGGGATGGCAACGGGGAGGGTCGGGGGTGGATACCACTATCCCCATCCCCGATCCCGAAACCCAAATCCCTCCCCCTCCCCGCCCCGATCCCCACCGGAGATTTATTTTTACACTCCATCCCCGCCCCAAATGGGGAACGGGGATCCCCGCGGGAAATCGGGGATCCAAAAATTCCAAAACTTTTTTAAAAAAAAAGTCACCTGCCATTAGAAAATTCAAACCATGAAACTAAATTCCAAAAAAAAAACACAATCTAGGCTGCCATTACAATTGATAATCAGTATCAATTTCAACTTTCATTAAGTTTTGGGAAACAGAAAACCTCTAAAAATACGCTTCATGTAGTACTTTTGACATGAACCATTTGTTCATTGGTTAATTGGAGGAGTACAATAACCAAATTGTTTCCTACTGCCATTTAACACAAAATTAATAGTCCAACTACAGGAATCAGAGTAAAAATTATGTATATATATAGTAGGCTAGTGGGATGGGGCTTGAGAACCCTAACTTATGTATATATAATTATTAAATATAATAGGCTAGTGGGGCGGGGATGGGGCGGGAACTAACTTACCCACCCCCTACCGTTCCCCACTTTTCACTTTTTAAAAAAAATTATCCCCATACCCTACCCGATCCCCAAATAATCCCCACATCCCCTACCCATTTGGGGTGGGGAACGGATCGGGTTGGGTTGGGTAGGCCGAAATTGCCATCCCTAGGAGTGGTGGTAGAGGTGGTGGTGGAAGTGGAGGATGTGGTGGCATGGTGGTGGTGGTGAAAGTGGTGGTGGTGGAGGTGGCGTGGTGGTGATGGAGTCGTGGTAGAAGTGGTGGTTGAAGTGGAGATTGTGGTGGCATGGTGGCGGTGGTGGTGGCGTGGTGGTGGTTGAGTGGTGGAGGTGGTGGCGGCGTGATGGTGGAAATGGAGGGTTTGGTGGCAAGGTGGTAGTGGTGGTGGTGGAAGTGGTGGTGGTGGTGAAGGTGGTGGCATGGTGGTAATGGAGTGGTGGTGGAAGCGGAGGTTGTGGCGGCATGGTGGCGGTGGTGGTGGCATCGTGGTGGTGGTAGTAGAAGTGGTGGTTGGGTGGTCGAGGTAAAAATTAAAAATCAACAGATACAACAAAAATGAACAGATACACCACTTAATGCCGGTCAACAGCTAAAATTAAAAAAATTAAAAAATCAACAGATATACTAAAAATGAACAGATACGTTGGAGGGTATTTTTGAGAGACTGAGTGCCAATTATCCTAGAGACTTTAAGGGAAAAAGTAAATGGACTAATTGTGGCATAAACCCTAGATTATGTCCTCCTACTTAATTTACCCATTAAAGAAATACTCCGTAGATGTCCTTATTATGCTTTTTAACCCTTTACTATGTCCTTATGGCCAAAGCTCCCAATTCTCTTCTTGGCCAGAACAAAAACGAAAATAGCAGCAGAGGAGCTGCTGCGTGCGATGCTAGGTGTGTAAAATGCACATACAAATATATGATAAAATCTAAGAGTTGATTAAGTTGTAGAAACGGAAAAGAAAAGTTAACCTACTATGAGTACTGCTATGTGTGGATGTGCAGGGGGTTGTGTTTGAATCAAAAGAGAGAGGGCATGAGAGAAATATATGTAATTAGGAATATACATGTGATGTTTAAATGTGTGTATGTGAATGTTAGGCTGATCCCTCATTCGGTATTAGTTTGGTTGGACTAAAAATAATTTACTCGTTGATGCGCCTTAGTCAATTAGAATTCCATTAGGTACTGCTTATAGTTATAAGCTTAGGTGTATACACATGTAAGAGATGCTATAATGGAATGGAGTTCTTTGTCTAATTTAAGCCAGAATGTTAGTCTCATATTAATTCCGAGCCACCTCCAAGCCCAATAGGCCGACGACTCACAGTCGAGAAGGTCTAAAAATATTTTGATTATATTTTTGAACATGTTATGACACTAATAATTGACAAACAGGTTGGTCTGAGGCATGAGACCGAGAATGATCAAGTCCTTAGCTTAGCTCTCGAGAAGTCAAAAGGTGAGATACTTTACCTTGGTTATATTGCTTTTCAAGCAAATTATGTTATGTATTTCATATGCCCAAAGTTATGATATGTATACAAAGCAAGCATGATTTGATGACATAATTTATGCCTTTCATTTTATGCCATGGAAATATGCTGTAAACTCTTTATTCAAAGACGACGATATGAGGATGGCTATGTTTAAGAAGGGATGATTCCATGAACACCGTCCTTACCATCTAAAGGTGATGGTGTAATGTTATTATGATTCCATGAACACCGGCCTTGCCATTTAAAGGTGATGGTGTAATGTAATTATGATTCTATGATCTTAAAGTTTGATGCACCCAGATAGTGGTGTCTCGGGTCGGGGGGACGGATGTCAAAGATACCATGACTAACGAAGGAGTTACAAGGAGGAATGTTATGTAGCAGCAACTACCGGTGATTTGATCATTTCACACCACGTGGGGTCGCTCCCCTATTCATGTTTAGCTGTTGGATGTTCATCACAAAACTATGCAAGGTTTATATGATGCAAGTTTTTTTCTGATGAGCTGTATGCTATAGTTATCATATGCTATGTCTGAGAAGTTTACGAAGGTTATTTCCATGGTAAAACGTATAACTCTAGTATATATATAGTATCTCACACGAGCTCTCGGCTTATGAAAATTAATTATTTTCCTCCAGGTATTGTCAAGTAGGAATGAGAAACGCTGCTACTTGGGGGACATCTAAAACAAGTATTTAGTCAACGTTTTATGAAATTCAAAGCTGGGAATTGACTACTCTCTATTTAATGTAAGGTCAAATTATCACTACAACAAAAAACACCAATTGTGACACCCTTTGACACCTTTTAGTGACAAAAAATTGATGTTGACACTGAATATACTCAATGGTGACAAATAATTTTATTGCTTGTCACTAAAAACCATTGGGTGACTGGGGTAAATAATGAAGGGATTTAGTGACAAAATATTTGTCACAGAAGAGAAATTTCGGTGACAAATACAAAATTGTCACCGAAAGAGCCCAATTTTCCCACTCCCGGGCTCCGGCTCATTTAGGCGGGCTGACAAAAAGGGGGATGAAAATTTTTAAAAGCAACACGACGTCGTTTTATGTCGTTTTGCTTGTCACCAAAACCGTGCCCTAACTTTACTCTTTTTCCTCTCCAGTACTCTCCACTTTACTCTGCCTCTCCATCGATCTCCACTCCCGCCACGCTCCCGCCGAAGACTTCCATCAGCCCAGAAACCGGTGGCCACAAGCCGGCGGCCGTCCCATCGATCCCAGGTCTTTTTCTGTCCCTCTCAGTATCTCACCTGTCATTCTCTCTCTCAATCACAGAACGCTAATGTATCTGCTTGTTCACGCACTCTCGGTCTCTCTCCTGACTTCATCTAGCTAAACGTGTTTTTTTTTGATTCTTTCTTTACTGAAAAGGAAACAGACTTTATCTCCGTCCTCCTCCTCGCCGGCTGGAACTCGTCGGCACCACCACCACACTCTGTGATTTCTGGTATTCCACCACTCTCCAATCTTCCGATTTCATAGGTTTTTTGTTTTGCTTGTGAGTTTTTAATTCGATTTTGTAGATCCAAAATCAAATGTAATTGTTTTATTTGAGATGTTCATCTTGAAGATTTCGTTTTCAGTAAGGGTTTTGGCTGACCATTTATTTTGGAAGAACAAGGTTAAATGTGGTGAAATTTATTACTTATTTCTGAAATTTTAGAACAATGAGGGCCACTCTTAGTAAGATATCTGGTCTTTGGCTGCTTTTGTCGTATGGTGATGTTCTAATAGGCTTTGGTCCTTGGCTTTTCTTTTTTTTAATTTGCAAATAGATACGTCATTCACTTTGTTCAACCCCTGTTATCAATGCTGATTGCAAGATGTTATAAAAAAATATGTACCTATACCAATCTTTTGTACTTTCCTCACTTTCGAAATCTTTCCCTATATTTTAGTACTAATTGCTGAAACTTAGAGGGAGTTTAATATTATAATTCCCCCTTTTTAAATAATTTTAGAATATTTTTTTAGTTTCCTGCTATCTAGTTGGAATGCGTGAATCCAAATGGGTAACTATTTATATCACTAGCATTTAGAATTATAAAATATTGCTATGGAATCTATATAACTAATCATTCACACTTCTCCAAAATATAATTGAAAGAGGAATCAAAAGTTGATTCTTACTTCAAAAAGAAAGGTGTTACTAGGTATTTAGGAAATAAAATAATATATGGTAGTTTTCTATTGTCATAGCCTAATTAAATATTAATAAGTGCCTTTTGTATTATGCATAAGTGCACCAGTGGACTTTTTTATATTGTATAGACTTGTTAGTTTCTCCTTAACAGATTATTCTAGCTTTGTCCTTGCCTAATTGTTCCTAGAATCAACTGTTTTCAATTGTTTTTATGGGATCAGCCATAATAGTTGGCTTAGCAACAAATAAATTTTTTTTTTTTCCGGTAAGTGCAAGATATGATAAAGGAGCACTAACCTTAGGAATTAGAGAGACAGCTGTACCATTCCATTCCTTGAGAAGTACACCTGAATCAAAAAAAGAGGCAACAGCTTTAGTGAAATCTTTGCCTACAACATCCCAACACTTCTGGAAGAACATGGAATTGAAACCATCTGGCCCAGGGGCTTTATCCCCATGAATGGACATAAGAGCAGCTTTGATTTCATGTTTGCCATTGACAAAAATATAAAGCAAACACACTCCAATATCTGTGGAAAGAACAAAACACAATAATTAGACCCAAAATCGAGATCTTTCTTCTAATAGCAATTAGAAGAAAATAATCTAAAAGCATAAACAAAAAAATTCATTCATCCCAAAATCAATAAGAAAGTCTCAGAAAATCAATTACCCAGAAGGCAAAAACTTCCAAAATTTACACATGAAATAGTTTACACATAGAACACCTGGTCGTCCATGGCCTCTGGAATCAACATGATAATGCAAGTAAATAAGCCAACTCGCAACAATTTAGATGGGGGATGCTGCTTTGTATGGAGTTGGGTTTGTTTCATGTGCCTCATTCGCCGTATACCTTGCTGATCGTTAATCGAGCTTACTGTAATTGCATAATATTCATACAGTGATGCAAGCTTTATGTAGCAGGATAGGCAGAGCGAGTTGAGGCCAACTTTGGCACGCGAATATTTTGCCTTTTTTTTTTGTCTCGTATCACAATTGTGAACAAAAGAAAACCCCAAATGGTGGGTTAGGTGTAATGGTTCGATATTGTATCCTGTCAAGGAGAAGTTATATCTGGAGCACTTCTCTTTTAGGCAAAAACAATTGTTTGTGTCTCATATACTCGCTAACTGATTACGTTATGGCGCAGTTCATTCCTTTTTGTGATCTTGCCATGATGTTTACTGCTACGAAGGTGATGGAATTGGTAATCTTGTGAAACTAGTGCTGACCTTCTTGTGTAAATTTTAGATGTCAATCTAGACATGTTTTTGTTTGTTTTTTCCCCTTTTTTATGGTAAGTTTGATAGAGCTAAATATTTTAAGTTTTTGAATGTTTTTCTGTAAACACTAGACACTTCATTTTGACTGCGCAATGTTTGGGTACTGAGTCGGGCCTTTTGGATGATGAACTGACAATGAACACAGATTGATCCAACGTAGTGGATTGCGGGTCGACAAATACCTTAGAACTAGTCTTTTGTTCTTGGAGTTTGGCCTTGAATTACTTGACTTCTCCATTTGGAAAAGAGAGTGTGACTAATTCGTAGTACTACTAGCAAAGATGTTTTTCTGCTGTGAGAGCAACTTCATCTACATTTATTCCAGCTATTGCATGATTATCCACTGGATTAATACCAACCTGTCTGGGATTGTCATGATTCTTCTAATTGTTTGTTGGAAATTTTCCAAATCTGAAGTGAACTAGAACCTTAGATTGAATGGCTAGATTAAGAGTAGGCATAGCATCCACTTCTCCATCGAAAGCAGTCCCTAATAACCCAACATAGTAACCCAAAATCTCTTGCTTCACGGCCTCAGGATCATCTCTAACGACCCTAACCCGATCCTAGGGGTTAAGCCAAAACAAAGTGCCTATGGAAATCCCAAGGCCATATCAAGTAACAAACCTTATAAGCAATGACAAAGGAACAAAATATATATTCAGCGGAAACAAAACATGTATTACCATATGTTTACCATAGATAGAAGACTCAGAGGAACTCTCAGTAAATTCTCAGAAATTTAAGAACTTTTGAACTATCTCAATAAAATTTCCCAAAATCCGACAAACACGAATTTTCCAATTCTGCAGAATTCTAAACCTAGTAATTTCTGTTCTAAACTACTTTAACTACACAAAATCCAAACTTTCATTAGGGCTTTCATGAGTTTTTAACTCCCAATTCCAATTAAACTTGAAATCAATCTACTATAGCAGCAAGGAATATGAATTTCACACTGAATACTTGGAATTCATACCTACTTGAATTTCAATCAGCAAAGCTAGGATTTTTTTCCTTCTTGGTTTTCCATTTACTCTTTCTCCTCTTCCTGTTCCTGTTTCATACTGTCCAGCTCTTTGTAATGTGGTTCTGAATCCTTTGATTTAGCATGCTGGTCTTTGGGTAAACAGAACGGTATTGAGCTGCTTTGAATACTCTACTGCTTTGAATGTGTCTGCTACTGCTTTCAATGTTCGCACAATTTTGGCCTCTTATTAGCCTCTCTTGTGTTTCACTCAAAGTGATAATCTTTGCACGCACTGCTTATACAATTTGTAGTTTACCCCTTAACATGAACAAGCCTAATTCTACACCAAATACGTACTCGAGCAAGTTCATATATACCCTCTGCCCTTTTTCTCTTCCCTTCCCTCCATCAATCCAAAGATCTAAGGACACCCTTAATTGGTTCGAACTGAAGTCTATCCTATCATGTCCACTTGGACAAGAAAAAATGGGAAACATATTAGGTACTAGTACTGCTCTGCCATTGACAAGATTATGCGATGTGTATTCATCGGGGAATAGTTCAACAGGATAATGCATCATAATGTCGGGTCCCCAGTCCCTACACTGAGGGGAATTCACTGCAAACAGCTGCGTCCCTAAACGACATCGTTTTGGGGCGTAATTGGTGTGCTAGCTCATGTAGTCACGTGATACCCCTCTGACCAAACACTCTCTCTCTCCTCTGTCTTTTTTTTTTTTTTTGCGTAACTGTCTCTCCTTTGTCTTCCTAAATTCATTTTCTTCTTCAAGTTTCTTCCTCCACCTACAAGAAGTACGTGAGCGGCAACAATAATCAAAGAGGGACCAGAGAAATTTGAGTAAACCTTTGATAAATTATCAGAGGAAGATGATTACGATACAACAAAATAATATGATAAGAATTTGATATCTGTCTTTTTGGGAATCCCGTGTTGAATGTAACCAAATTAGAGACTTGTTTTCTCTTCTGGCGTTGGAGTTGATATTTGATTGGATTTATATGGGTTCTTGTGATTCAGTCTAGCTTATTAATTGATTGGTCAAGGAAAAAAATTTCTGAATTCAATTAAGCAAAAAAAGAGCTTCAGTTTTCTACTTAGGTTTCTAAACTTTTGAACCTAAAATTGACCTACAAATTCAAATTTCCATGAACACAGGGTTCTCTCTCTCTCTCTCTCTCTCTCTCTCTCTCTCTCTCTCAGCCTTTTTGGGTACGTAAAGAAGACATACGGTGCACTTGGTTCTCTCTTCTTTTAGAAATGCTTGATTAGTAATTAGTTCCTTCTCAAACGAAATTCTTTTCCCATATAAGATCTGGTCTAAAAAGTTTTGCTTGATGACCATAAGCGCTGCTGCTTGCCGTGAATTCTCTTCACTGCATGGACTTGGGACCCGACCTTTATTGGCTTTCTTTGGTTAACCTTTTATGACAAGAAACGTTTCTTTGTTCTAAATTGCAAGAGCTTGGTTATGTAGACGGAAAAGCATATATATTCCTGGTATCTAAATTCACTTGATTGATCCATGTGCACCTTACCATTTCAACACAGATTCAAGCTAGTATTTTCTACTTGTCCCTTAAACTAAATTCTTCTTATCAGAGGAAAAAAAAATTCTCTACCTTCTTGATCCCTGCTTGGTATACAAATTAGGATGGCAGCACCATTGAAGAATGTGGAGA
>BPLS01030334.1:0-18638 GCA_019656275.1 Rhododendron kiyosumense | reverse complement strand
TCTCAAAATCACGTTTCGGCTCCATAGGATTGCAAATTGGTGGTTTAGATTTTTTCTTTACTCAAAACGGTGCCGGTTTAATTAATGGGTAGGGGCTACTGCCCATGGGGGCGCAGTAGAGCCCCCGGATCCGTACAAATAACACTTCGGAGATTTTACAAATAACTTATTAATGTTGGAGATTTTCATAACTCACAAAACATGTAAAATCATCCTTGTCCAACACCGGAGATTTCTTCTTCTTTTTTTCCGACGGCTTTTCAACTTTGTTGTGTTTTTTTTTTTCTTCATTTTTTTGGTTCTTATTTTTTTTCGTTTTTCGTTTTGTGTTGTTGTTTCGTCGTCGTATACTCGTATGTTTTAGTTAGTTTTATATATTGAAGTTCTTACTCTTTCTCTACTACAAAAAAAAAGTAGTAGTAAAAATAATTAGTTTTGACGTTTGGTGAGGGTTGCCTCTTTGACTTTCAAATTTTTTTTTTTGGTCAAAAGTGAGAAGATTGTATTGATAAATGCCTAGCGATACTTACAAAACGGAGATCATTACAATGAATTTCAACAAAGCCAAACTAATTGTCTAACAAATAGAAAACAAGTAAATCACAAGATAATCGATGTCTTTCATCCTAACCCAGACATGGTCTGACGCAATAGCGACACTTTTAAACTGTCTAACATCTAATTAGGAGTCTCAAACGAGAAAAAGTGCAAAGTTAAGGACAAAATACACCAAATACCTAAACGATCAGATGCACTCCATCCAAGTATGAACACACCAATGGACTCCCAAGAATTACAGATCTGCCAAGCCACCACGGGTTACCTCGCCAAAGACATCGTGTAGGGATAAAACGCTGAAGTAAATATATCGTTGTGAAACAATCTCGATTGAGAGAATCCGATCTGTAGACAAAATTCGTCCAAAGACAAAACTAATAACTCTCATTGAACGAGAGACAAAACTCTCATAGATCAGACGACATGACTTTCAAATTAAAAGAGTAGAATTGTGGTTAAGGGACTATCTCCGAGTCGTTGTGAATTAAAAGCTTGCCTTATTTTAAACTTCAACTCGAATTTACAGGAATTCTAATCGGATCAATCGCGATCAACTGATTTTTTTAGTGTTCTATTTTTTAAACTTTGACTCAAATTTACATCGTATTCATCAATGAAATTTTTAACTGATTTCTCCATAAAATTTACATCAATTCTAATCGGATCGATCACCATCAATTGATTTAGTGTTCTTCAAGTTTCATGGATGATGTAGCCGCGCACTATTAAACAAAATAAAGAAGAATAAAATACTATAATTGAGGGTTTATTTCCTAAAAGTATAAAAGATATTCCCTTTTGCACGGGTGACCCACCATTGAGGCATGTCATGAGGGAAAGGAACAAGTGTGCCAATCTTTTAGCACAAAATGCAAGATCGCATCTTTTTCTTTATTTAGTGTATCTTGCAATCCAATGTGTGGATAAAGAGATCCCTTAAGCAATTGTTATGTACTAGGAAGAAAGAAATATGGAAAGAACTCTCACTAGCCCTTTGGGCGTTTTTGGTGGATCAAAAAAATAAAACCTTTCACTACATTAAGGGCCCGTTTGGAGCGCTCAAATTGTACATTTCTTAATGCATTTTGAGGAGGTTTTGCATTCTTGCTGTTCTGGAACATGTACAGATGTACTTGTGTTTTGCGTTATTAAACGCTATTTTGCTTCAAACCTGCACACACCCAAATATTGTACAGTTTCATAATCTATTTTAACCATAATTCAAAAAATCTACAATTTACGTATCAAAATGCAAAATGTTAAAAAAAAAAAAAACTTAAGCTCCCAAACATGCCTTAATCACAATTTTTTGGGCTACATTTGGATGAGTGGACCCAGCAAAGACAACCCAAGGCCCAACAACTTTTGAACTAGATTTGGAGGGGTGGGCCAGGCCAAGACAGTAGTGCAACGCCAAGGCGACCCGCGAGGAACCCCAGTAGCAAGCTACTGTGATGGGCCACTCCCCCGAAAAAAATTAATTTAATATCATGTGAGCCGATGGCCCACGTATCAGATATTAAACTGATAAGAACAGATACTACACTTGATCTTAGCCAAAAGGCCGAGAAAGGTATGAATTGTTCAGCAGCAGCCTATCTGTTTTATATGCCAAGTTCTCCACACTTTCTCTCTCTTTAGCAATGTGGGATTCCAACCAAACACTGCCTGCTTTGTACGCACTTCCAACACCTTTGCACTTTATTTTCCCAAACATGCCTTCCAACTTTAATAGACTCTTTTTGAGATTAATACATGTGGTGGTGGGCTATTTTATTTGACAAACTATAAATAATTTCATAAAATTAATGTGTATAGAAAAATAGTGAAGCGATTAAAAATATCACAACCTCATGGTAATATAAATTCCACAATTTCTGTCAGTGCGGGTTCGTTTGTTTGACAGAACTAATAGTTTAGAGAATATGTAGTCCCACCAAATTAATATTGACAAATTACCAAATCTTTGTGATATTGTGTAACCCGCACGTTGTACGGTTATTAATCTGATGCATGTTGAATCCAGTAAGTATTTAACTAAACAATGCATACGTAGTCTCTTGAATATATAGTCTAATTTGATGCTCATGTTGAATCAAACAAACGGGGCCTATATATATGATGGGTGCTTAATTCAGGTCATAAAATTTTAAATGAAACGACAAATATGTAATCTTTGATTATATAACCAAATCTGATAATCATATGCGGTCAAATAAACAGTCCTGAGTGTACTAAGCAATCAATCTCGAATAATATTTTGCCGTTCCCACCTTAACAACAATTGGTTTGATTTGGTTTGTGTTTAGATCTTGAATTTGTGAACGAATTTACGAGATTTGTACCTTTCTTTGCCTCCACAAATCCAAGGTTCCAAAACCCAGTCATAACCTTGGTCAGTAATCCACCATTGCTATGTTCTCTAGAGTATGCCCGGCCCGTGTCATTATTAGTTAATTAGGTGTTCAAGCTAGTTTACGTGCACTTTGACTAATTTTAGAGGACCAATCTCGTCATTCACTAATGGGGCTCCGTATATGGGGATTTAGAAAACTTCTTTTAACCAATTGATGTGAAATATACTGTTCGCCCACAAAATCTAGGGTCGGGTCCATTTAGTGACTTAGTGGTAAGACTTTTCTTCCGTAATAATAATAAAAAAAAAAGATCTTTTGGGTGACATAATTGTGTTCCACATATTCCACTTCAGTTCTACAAGTACACAACCAAATGATCTGCTACCTCCTCTCTCACCTCCTCTCTCAGACCCTTCTGCAAATTCAGATACCACTCTGACTGCAAACCAAAAAGCATGCATATGTGACTAGACCTATATATATACTATCAGTTGGGTATGCGTTTGAAAGGAGGCTTTTCGAATTCTGGGGCTGGATCATAGGTTCCATAGTCTTTGGTGTTGACTCTGAGTAGCCTTTCATGGACTGTATAGGCTTCCCTGTGCTGCAGTTGCATTTCTGCAGATAATTCCTACAAAAAAAGGGAAAATGCAAAATGAAATTAGTTAGCAAAAGGGAGAGATCAGGACATCTTTGTGACTGATATCAGTGGCGGAGCCAAGAATCACTATTGGTGGGGGACACCTTTTTACCACACCTCGTCAGAAAAAAGTTGAAATAAGCAATGCTAGCTAGACAATTTAAAAAACTTTTGTGCCAAGAATAAGAAAAACCTAACGTATTCATTAAGAAAAGTTGCTTACATAAATTATTAAAAGAAACCAATTGCGGGTCGGATCTAAGAGAATCTCTCACTCGTGTATGCGTCTATGGAAAAGTGTGTAGTGAAAAATCTTTCGTTGTAATATGTCTTTACTCAATACACAATAATTAAGATGTCAATATCTGGCAATGTTGCTTCACAGTACAGAATATATTTATTCATATTTCGCCCAAAATCTCCAAATTCAAATTGCGTTGTGGGTTGTGGGTTCTAGTAACACTGAGAAGGAAACATGACCGTTGTTAAAATTATGAACATTTGATAAAGTATAACACAAGTATTCCATAATTTAGCCGCTTTTGAATTTTGAACATTATGCAATAGAGGGTTTCAAATAGTAACTGGTGGCCATTTTTTGCATTAGACATCTCATTTTGTCCGGTGTAGGAAATTGTTCTAATACATGATTAAAAGTTATAGTTCCGCCACTGACTGATATTGCTAATTTTTTTAAAAATTCCATATCCCTTGATACTGAAGCTATAGTTGAAGACTAGAAACGAGACTGGATTACAAAAACAATGCCACTTTGATAGAGAGATTATGTATAGGTTAGACAACCAGTTTGACAGATGCAGAACATACAACTATGTTACGAGATGGGGTACGGTACTTCCCTATATGTTACCTGAAACGCATATCGTTATGGACCTTCTGGTACAACGAATAGGTACCGAAGCGTGGTATCTGCAGGCTATGTATTATGGTAGGGTAGGCTTCTATAAATTATGATATAAAGTTGAATTATATAAGGAGACAAATTTTCAATAAATTAGAGTCGAAGGGGGTCAATGATCCTAACGACATTATACACCGTCATTAGTAGTGTTACCGATCAAACATTGTTAGACTTGTCCCACATCGCTCATCTAAGTTACCCAAGCTTGGTTAATATATTCTAGAGGCTACTCTACCTATTGTCAATTGGTTTTAGGTTGAAACCCTCCAAGAAATCTAACATTGTATTAAAGCTAGGTCTTTCTATCGCCCGAGTCAGTCAGTCACCTTCTGGTTGATCAGCTACCCAAACTTGGTTTCTAGAGACTACTCCACCTATTGCCAATTGGTAAACATGATCTTGGATTCTTGCACCCTAGGTGGTAAAGCCGCAGGGGTCAATTACATACCTCACGAGATGTAACAATGTCTTTGATCAAGTTGTTCAACTGTTCTCTACCTGCAAATTAAAAAAGCCAACTTATTTCAAGCTAATTATGATTTATGAAGGACAAACTATTTGCCAGATTCTTCGATATATATATCTGGAAAAGGTGTTCAACACGAGGCTAAAGTCTGTTCCGGTTTCGGAAAAAAAGAACTTTTAGAAAAGGAAAGTAATTTCAAGTTCAAAAATCATGTGTTTATGCAAATAATTTTTCTACCAATATGATATTGTTTGATAGATCTCATTAAGATTTTTTAAACGGTGCCAAAAAAAATTAAAAAAATATTTTTTATCTTCATTATATTTGAACTTAAAATTACCTTCGTTTTGAAAAAGAAAGTTGAAAAAGAAAGCCGAACGGCAATACTCAGACCACATGCCATGTTTCTTCTGGAAGCAGACAAGATCAGAACCACATTCACTAAAACTTTGATTAGCAGATTACACATAAGAAAGAGATTTGGCACTCTCATAGGACTAATAAAACAAAAATGGGGCTTTCGACATCGATCCAATTCTCATTTTCGTAAAGGAAGACTTTGGCAATAACCAGAAAAAGACTTTAGCAATGCTGCATTTTTTTTTTTTGGCCACACAAAAGCCGGCCGGTTAATTTTACTTGACCATGTTCGCTGTCTCTCCTTTCTATTTGATCGATGATTAGAAGACCAACCTGAAGATGAAGTAGATATAATCGAGACTGAAACGAGGAGGAGGAGACCAATTTTCTTGAGCATCATGAACCCCACTATGCTCATCAACCTTTCTCTTTTCTGTTTTCTAAGAAAGTTTTTTTCTACTTTCAAAAGAGAATAGAACAACTACTCATGCTTCTTCTCCATATTGTACACTCCAGAGCCTCAAATCAAGCCTCAAATCAATTAACAGTGGTAGTTTAGAGATAGAATTCAACCTTTATGCTTCCTAGTTAATTTCTATATTCCAAATCAAAAAAGTGAGGTAGACCAATTTTCTGTTGTTGGGGCACTAAGTCTAAGGAGTAAGTGGACTAACCAAATCTAATCGAGCAGACACTGAGATTATGTACCTTAAAGAAAATTATCACAAAGCCCCTTGATTTACAGAAGTTTCCTAGGATTTGGAGTATTTACTTCTACATCTGTTAGATTTTTTGGAGGGTACCAACCTAAAACCAATTGATAATAGGTGGGGAAGCCTCTAGATTTTATTAACTAAGCTTGGTGGTTTAGATAAGCGATGTGGGACAAGTCTAACACTCCCTCTAACGTGCAGCTCGGATGCATGTAGAGGTACGAATTGAGAAAACCAGGAGATTTGACTCGGGTGACCCCTCACGTGTAGCTCGGATACACGTGGAGGTATGAATTGATAAGTTGACTCGGGCGACGGAGACTTGACCACACGATGTGAGGCCACCCAAAACCTAGCTCTGTAATACCATATTAGATTTCTTAAAAGGTTCAAACTTAAAACCAATTGGCAATAGGTAGAGTAGCCTCTAGATTTTATTAACCAAGTTTGGGTGACTTAGATGAGCGATGTGAGACAAGTCTAACAAAATTTCCCTAAAACCCCGTCCACCATAACAACCTCAAATGTGTTTGGTACCCCTAAATAATTAGAGGTCCTCCAGTTTCTTTGAGCTAGGTGACCGCCAAAAATGAATTTGCCAAAATGGAATTGGATTTAAGCTTTTTAAAGAGGGATTCTAAACTCAAAAAGGGCTGCAGTGGACAATGCTTGGTGAGTAGGGTTTTGTTTGTTTGTCCTTCTGTGTGCTTAGTTGGTATGTCAAGTAGGCATAACGCAGCCTTTATGGATAGTCAGTGCTTTCAATTATCCACAAAGATAATACACTACCTTTGATAGGACAATGGTGGACAATAAAGAGAAGCACTAAGAGCTTAAAGAATCTTCAATAGGTTCTCTCTTTTTCTAATCAAGTGGCTGTGGGACAGGTTTCCCTGAATTAGGTAAATCTCTACTTGATAAGTTACTAAGTTTAAAAATAGTATTCTGATGAATCTGATTTTAGAAAGCTGCTACACACAGACATCTGTGCACAGATTTTGTTATGGGGCCCACCATGGGTCCCACATAAATTATCCGAGCCGTTCATTAAATGTAAAACATTTTTTTAATGGTCCCCATAAAAAATAAGCTCAATCCAATACCTATAGGTGCTTCATCTAACCATCAACTTTTCATTCAAATTTCCGGATAATGAAAAGTTATATGATTGAATCGAGCACCTATAGGTATCGGATTGAGCTTATTTTTTATGGGGACCTTTGAAAAAATATTTTACATTTAATGAACGGCTTGGATGATTTGTATAGGACCCGTGGTGAGCCCCACAATGAAATCTGTGCACAATCTGTGCTTAGATTGTATGTGTGTGTAGACTTTCTGCTGATTTTATCCACCTCATTCACATTTTTTTCCTCAACATTGTTAGTTATAGTTATTGAGGTTTGAATTTGAAGTTTGGATGACCTATTGAAATGCATAGGAGTACATGGTGCCTACCACTCCACTTACATTCACTGTTAAAATTAAGAGCTTGGATGGTTCATGTGGTGCTCTTTTGCCATGTGTAATTTCCCAATTTAACCATCACCATTACAAGTTGGCTTAGTGGATGAGGCGCTAGTGCTTTTTTTTTCCGGGTTTAAGCATCATTTAGAGCTGGAACTTGGGGTTGGCTACTCCCCTCCTACCGATTGCTTAAAGACTGGAAAAAACGCATTCATATTTTTTTCATCTTTTTAAGATAATGCAAGGACTTCAATGGTTTATTAGGAAAATTAATATAAAGATAAACATACTGATATACTAGCATCATTTCACCAAAGGCCGAAGGAAGAAGCAAGAAAAACCCAAGATTTTCCAGGTGGTACAGGGGTACCAAGGAAATAGGTGGTTAATGGTACCAAGGAAATGCCGAAATGGGTGGTATCGGTATCAGCTAGACAATAGACTCTGGTACGGGGAGTACCAAGTAAAAGTGTGGTACCGCTACCCCTCGTGGCAATTTTCTGGCGATGTTCGAGGAAAATCCGGTTGATTGGTTGCCTAATTGATTGACTGGAGATCCTTGATTGTAGCATCAGAATATTGTATATATATTTCCTAGTTTAATTTATTTCCTAGTTTAAATTCTCTGTATGTATATAAGGAGCTTTGTATCTTTGTAAAGGATTCACTCAAGTAATATAATAATATTCTCTCAATATTTCGTTCTCCTAAATTCAATATGGTATCAAAGTTAGGGTTCTATATATACCTAGCTATTTTTTCTTTGCCCACAATGGTTATTTTTTCTCCATCAATCCCTGTTTAGCTTTCTGCAACAACCATTAAATTACCACTTTCGTATCATCCAATCATTTTGTCAACAATCGATTCGAATCAAAACTAGATTCAGTTTTTGATTTCTCTGAAGCCTTTCATCTTCTATACCTGCCAACCATGGGAGACGACATTATTTCTAGTTCTAATCTCAACTCCAAAGAAGGGCTTAACCCGTCAAGCCGTTATTATTTTCATCACTCAGACACTTCGGCCACCAAGCTCTGCTCACAACTACTGGATGGTGGAAATTGGGCAACATGGAGCAGATCTGTTGAAATTGCTCTTTCTGTTAAGAAAAAAATTGGGCTTTGTTACTAGAAAATTCAAAAAGCCTTCCAAATCTACCGATCCAGATGAGTTCGACCTATGGGAAAGAGCCAACCATATGTTGATCTCATGGTTTTCTCATTCAGTTTCACAAGATCTAGTTCCCAGTGTTCTTTTTGCTCCCATAGCCCAACATGTTTGGGAGGATTGTCAAGCCCGTTTCGCTCAAGGTAATCTACCTCGAATATTTCAAATCAAAAGTTCCATTGGTTCACATGTTCAAGGAACATGTTCAAGGAACTATGTCAGTTGCAAACTACTACACAAAATTGTGTGGATTTTGGGATGAATTGGACTCTTATCACCCTTTTTCCATGTGCGATTGTTGTCAATGCGGTGAAGGGAGTAAGAGGAATGCAGATCATAATGAGGACCGTCTCATGCAATTTCTCATGGGGCTCAATACAACTTATAATTCCATTCGAGGCCAAATACTGCTTCTAAAGCCGGTACCCGATATTCGAGAAGCTTATAACATGGTGACCCAGGACGAGAAACAGAGAGAGATTGGGAACAATTCGCTCGCCGAAAATTTCTTAGTTGCAGCGACTATGCAATTTCATAAAGGCTTCCACCCAAACAATAAGTTCTCTGGTAACTCGTCCTTTTCATCTTCAACTCTCAATACTGAAGGATTATTTTGCAGATATTGCAAAAAGGATACACATACTATTGAAAGTTGCTATAAGTTGCATGGATTTCTAGTCAGGCACTCACGGCATGATCCCAACTTTAAACCAAAATTTGATCCCAATCCCAATTTTAAACCACTAAGCAATCGTCTGGGACAACAAAATCAGCAATCTGGCGCTCGATCCACTCTTGCTGCTACACATGCCGCATCTCCCAACGGTGCCACTCCGCCTCTCTCAGGGCTTTCTACTGAGCAATCTCAACAATTCACTACTGCTATGGCAAATGTGCCACAATTATCGAAGGGTAATAATAATGTTTTTGCAAATATCACAGGTTTGTGTAATTATCCCTCTGTTAATTCTATCTCCTCGAATTGCTGGATATTAGATAGTGGTGCCACAGACCATATTGCTTCTGATTCTTCGTTCTTCGTTCACTCTCATCCGCCCCACACACCTTGTGTTAATTTACCCACCGGTTCCACCGTACCCATTAACTCTACTGGGACACTCCTCTTCAACAAAGATGTTGTTTTAAAAGATGTTCTCCATGTGCTTTCCTTTCGATTAAATCTTTTGTCTGTCAGTAAGATTACTCAATTCTTAAACTGTTGTGTGATTTTATGTCCGGATTTCTGTGTTTTGCAGGACTTGGCTACGGGGAAGATGATTGGATGGGCTAAGCAAAGTGGCGGCCTTTATTACATGTCACCGGATCGAACCTTACCAACTGCTTGCCATACTACCCATCACAATGCTACTTGGCACCATTGCCTTGGCCACCCATCACACGTCTGTCTACGCCTCATCTCTAAGTCTAATTCTTCTATTTTTGTTCCTTTTGAAAATTTTTGTAATGTTTGTCCTTTGGCCAAACAGACTAGATTACCATTTCTGTCAAGTTCTATTTCTTCTACTTTACCATTTCAATTAATTTATTGTGATATTTGGGGTCCACATAGACATCAAACCTATTCTGGTGCTCGTTATTTTTTAACCATTGTTTATGACTTTACTCGTTGTACATGGTTATTTCTTATGTCTCATAAATCTGATGCTTCTTTCTTACTTAAATCTTTTTTTACTTTCGTCCATAACCAATTTAACGCACATATTAAAATATTTCGGAGTGACAATGGCAGTGAATTTCTTTCTCTTCAATCATTTTTTATAACTCAAGGTGTTGAATTTCAAACCTCTTGCGTCTCCACTCCACAACAAAATAGAGTTGTCGAACGTAAGCATGGTCATATATTGCGCGTTGCTTGTGCTCTCCTTTTTCAATCTAGTATGCCCATTCGTTTTTGGGGTGCGTGTGTTACCACCGTTGTTTATTTAATCAATCGATTGCCTACTCGGCTCCTTTTTAACATTACACCTTTTGAGCGCCTGTACGGTCATCCACCAACTTATGACCACCTTCGTGTTTTTGGAAGTTTATGTTATGCTACTATTGTCAAACCTGTTTCTAAATTTGCTCCTCGTGCTAGGCGTTGCATTTTTTTGGGTTATCGTACTGGGCAAAAAGGTTACAAATTGTTAGATTTAGATTCCCATAAATTTTTGGTAAGTAGGGATGTCCGTTTTCATGAGCATATCTTTCCCTATAAAGGAACATCTTCTCCTGATCTTCACCCCATTCCTACACCTACACCTGTCCTCGACCTTAACTACACCACACCTTTACCAAATTCTACTATCCCCCTTACCCACGATATACCAACCGATTCAACTCCCCCCAATCCGCCAACCGATTCGTATACCCACATTCCACCACCAATCACTCAACCAATTCTACCAGACCCACTACCTTCTATTACTACTTCCACATCACCTATTGCTCCTCGCCATTCAACCCGACCTCGCGCCCGACCTGCGTGGCATGCCGACTATCAAATGTCTTTTGCCCATACTGCTTCCCCACCACCATCCATTCCGTCGCCATGTCCAACCCGAGGTACAAGGCACCCTCAAACTCTCTCTCTTATTTCCGTATTTCTCCTGCCCATTATTCTTTTCTTGCTTCTATTTCTAGTCTTCGTGAGCCCACTAACTATGATCAGGCAATTTTTGACCCAAAATGGAGGGATGCTATGCAAGCTGAACTTGATGCCCTTGCTCGCAATAATACTTGGTCTCTCGTTTCCCTACCTGTTAGTCATAAGCCCATTGGCTGCAAATGGGTTTACAAGATCAAGTACAATTCAGACGAGTCTATTGAATGTTACAAGGCCTGCCTCGTTGCTAAAGGTTACACTCAAATTGAAGGAGTTGATTATTTAGAGACTTTCTCTCCCACTGCAAAGCTGACCATTGTGCGCTGTCTCTTAGCGGTGGCTGCTTCTCGCAATTGGATTCTCCACCAAATGAATGTTCATAATGCCTTTCTGCAAGGCGATCTTGATGAGGTTGTTTATATGGACCTTCCCTCTGGTCTTCGCCGACAGAGGGAGAATATGGTATGTCGGCTCAATAAGTCATTATATGGTTTGAAGCAAGCTTCCCGTAATTGGTTTGCCAAATTTTCTTGTGCTATTCAAAAGACAGGTTTCACTCAATCAAATGCCGACTATTCTCTATTTACCAAGTCCGAAAACACATTTACTGCAGTACTTATTTATGTGGATGACATTATTGTCACCGGCAATAATGAACAGGCAATCAAGTCTCTCAAAGACTTTCTCTTGCAACAATTTCACATCAAAGATCTTGACAATCTCAAATATTTCCTCGGTATTGAAGTCTCCCGATCCAAAAAGGGAATTTTCATTTCTCAATGGAAATATGCATTGGATATTTTGAATGTGGGATTATTAGAATCTCGTCCTAATTCTTTCCCAATGGAGGCATATTTGAAATTGAATCCCAAAGATGGCGATCCATTACATGATCCAACCAAATACAGAAGATTGGTTGGGAGATTGATTTACCTAACAGTAACAAGGCCAGACTTAGTATACTCTATGCAAATCCTAAGTCAATTTATGCAGGATCCTTGACAACCACATTGGGAAGCTGCTTTAAGAGTTTTACGTTTCATTAAAGGGAATCCTGGTCAAGGATTATTCTTTCCTTCATTCAATGATCCTACATTAAAGGCTTATTGTGTTTCAGATTGGGCGGGTTGTGAGTGTAACGCCCCAATTTTTGGGAACATTAATTATATCCATATTATTCGAACTTTAACATTTAATAAGTAAAAGTAGAATAATAAGTCATTACATCCCAACTTATTTGCAAATTAAGATTTACAATTATTTAATAATAGGGAGGGGTACTACGGAAATTTCTATTCTCCAAGGTGGTTGTCTTCCTCAGCGGTATTCTGCTCAGCTCCGTACTGCTCCAGATTATAGTACGCCTCCTGTTCGCCTTCTAAATCTGGCATAAGATGCCAGGGCCACAAAAGTAACACCATGAGCTTTTAAGCTCAGTAGCTAACTCCTACCTCTATGTCCCATACTTTAGCAAAAATAAAATAAACAATAAAATAACATCTATTTTATAGGTCATCAAACAAAACTTTAACAATCAACTAATATAAACATCATACTAAATAGTGTCAAGTGTCGGGTTCAAAATAGTGTATCGTACTTCGTGTCGAAACGTCAATTTCACTTATTATCAATTTTTTTCTTTTAGCACTGGTTCCGTTTACTCCCTCTTCCAGAATGACGGTCGACCATGCATTTAAAAACTCTGGTTCCGCCGTTTCGGTCTCCCAGGTTCACTCACATATTTCCAAACACTGGTTCCGCCGATCTGGTCTCCCAGGTTTACTCACACACCCAAACTCTGGTTCCGCCGTTCCGGTCTCCCAGGTTTACACATGTCAAAATTTCTCTTTTGCTCTATTCGTTTTCTCGTTTCTCGCATCTCGTACTCATGCATCATTTTCTCGTGAACACATTATTCTTTCAAGGCTTGCTAAAATTATGTAAAAGTAAATCCTACTTTTATGCTTTTCTAATTTGTCGATCAAACATTATAACCGTACATTATCAAGAAATAACGTTATTAACACTTCTGTAAATATGTTTTGCTTAATCATGCGAAGTTAATTGGGAACTAGCTAATTCCAGTAGTGATAATCAAAGAACATGCTCTGACAGCTAAAACCTACTTCCTTCAGTCACATTCCTAAAGTCAAGCATTTCCAATAAACAAAACAAAAAAAAATGTCAGTATGCTTCCTTTTCTAAATCAAGACCGAAGTGAGTATACTTGGCACAAGGAGACTTTTCTTTTATGCTAACAAAACCCATTTTTCTTTTTAGGTTCCAGGAACTACACTTCTTTTCTAACAAGCAATTATTATGGATTCCTACTTTCCATGATACAACGAAAATTATTATCTCGTTAACATTCTAAATTTTAATCCAACTATTTATGCGGTTAATTATAAAATTCACTAGATCATTATTATTATTATTTTTAAATCAATGAACATGTAGCACTATTATATTTAGGTGAGTAGGTAGAAGATTTCTACCTTCCTTCTTGGCGGTAGTGGATTGTTTACGTTAGCGTTTGGATCGGGTCGCGAACGGTACATCTCCTTTAGGCCTTGGTTTGACCAAACACCTAACTTTTATCCTTAGGAAAAGAAAGGCAAAAAGAAGGAGAAGAAAGTATACCAACTAAAAAAAAATGGTCTCGGCTCTGTCTCTTTTTTCTTTCTACTCCCACTGTTTTTTTTTCTAAAAGAGGAAAGTGAGTTGGTGAGTTGGAGTTGGAAGTATATATTTATAGGCAGAGACTTTCTCCCTCTCATCCCTCTCACGGCACACCCCTCTCCCCTAGCCTTAATTTTTCTAGCCTGGCCAAGACTAAAGGTAGGGTGAATGATGGTGTAAGTCCCAGGCATAGGTGAGTGAGGTAATAGTGTATGAGTCTACATAGCTATTCTTGTTATTTAAATAGGTGAGGTGATGTGCATGTGGAGGGGAAATCCGGTGAAAATATTATCTAAATCCCCCCTCTCTCCTCTCGGCAATATCTCTCTCTCTTGTCTAGTCATTTGTAAGCTACACCCTCACAGGCTATATTGTAGAATGATGAATTGTGTAAGGATTTGTTCCCTCTTCCCCCTCTCTCTCTCTCTCTCTCTCTCTCTCTCTCTCTCTCTCGGCCATTTCCTTTCTCTCTCTCTCTCTTTCAAGCTATAATAGGATGACTTAGCCAAAGCCTGTCATGACAGATGATGGGAATTTGGATAAAAACCCAACTTCTTCCCCACTCCATTTTCGGTAATCTCTCTCTTTCTCACAGCACACACACACACCCTCACTCCTATATTTAAATTGCTAGTCTACAATCCTATCCTGACGGATCTTGTTGGAGGACAAGATGGTGCAAGTGGAAAAGGAAATCAGATGGCAGCGTAGAGATCAACATGATGACAGGTTCTTTGGGATAAAAATCCCAATCGGCTCCCTCTCTCTCCATAAATGCGCATGTATATATGTACATTAAGGCCTCCAGGTTTAAGTTAATAGTTAAGGATTTATTTTTAACAACACTCAAATAAATAAATAAATAAATAAAATAATCGTGTAAAAGAAATTTTATTAAACTTATAATTTTACTAAAAATTAGGGTCGTTAACAGTAACAGATCATACCAAGTTGGTTGGAGTTTGAGTTACAGTTTTATATTCAATTCAAGGGCTGATTATGTCTTGTCTTTTCTTCTTGATTTTAGAAAACTTGATGAATAAAAGCTAGGGCTCCGTTTGTTTTGATGTAAAACGTTTTACAATGAAAAATATTTTTCATGTAAAATTCAAAAAACAAACTTCAAACTTTTACTTTCCGGTATTTGGTTGGCACTTGAAAATATTTTCAGAAATCAACAAAATAGTGTACAGAGAGAGATGGGGAGCTTAAACGGTGGAGAGATATGAGATTATTGGAATTGTACATAGGTCAAGACTGAAGATCGAGGAAACTAAGCAATGCGAATTGCAGCAGAAGGCAGCGGGTTCATTTCGGAAAATAACTTACGGAAGATTTAAGGGTAAGTCATTTTCTAATTGATAGAAAATGTTTTACATGTAAAATGTTTTCCTCATTCTTTACACAACCAAACACCGGAAAATAGGTAAAATATTTTACCGGAAAATATTTTACGTCCAAACAAACGGAGCCTAGATGTTGCTATATTATCATTAAGTTTAATTACTGGTTTATTAAGTTTAATTACTGATTTTGTATTCTTACATTCTGAAGCTAGATTTTTTTAAGGACATAAAGTGGATTTTGTGATTAAAGTTGGGTTTTGCCAATTGTGATACATAGTTTGTAGTGTGAATTTAAATGGTTGACGATAAGTGTCTTCATGTACGGGCCCAAGCGCTATAGCTATTAGTCTGTTAGTTTTTTTATGTGCTGATTCACGTAAACCGGTGGATATGCTTGGCCTCCAAAATTGAATATTAGTTGAATACCAATTTCGAGCCGTGCCTTCAGGCACGGGCAATTTCTAGTATATATACGCGGCGGTTTAATGAACAACTATTTAGACACCTAAAAAAACATCCCAAATCTCAATCGCATAGTTCCTGATCAAATTTTTATGATCCGAACCGTTCAATGTGTGCAGAATATGATTTTAAGGGTGCCCGCGAAATTAGCAACAAAAAAAAGACCAGAAAGTGCTTGTTTTAAACAGTTTTTAATTGAATCGTTCATTAAATCTAATCTAAAAACTGCTCAGATCAAGCTCTTTTCGGTCTTTTTTTTGCTGATTTCTTGCGGTTACCCTTAAAATCACATTCTAATCACATTGAACGGCTAGGATCATTCAAATTTGATCGGGAACTATAAGGAGTTTTTTTAGGTGTCTAAATAGTTGTCCATTGAACCGCCCCGATATATATATTCAGGTCCACTCGCCCAGATTTTCTTATGGTCCAGATTTTTCATTTTCCGATCGATTTACGATGATCCAAGCTGCTCAATATGATCAGAACGTGATTTTAAGGGTATCTGCGAGAAATCACCAAAAAAAATGATCGGGAAGGGCTTAATCCGAACAGTTTTTTTATTGGATGGAGCTAGTTTTTTGTTGGGGCTGATAATAGAGCTATGTGTTTTGTTTGCTGTATTTTGTAGCCTTAATTTGAATAGAAGCTGCAATTGAACTGGTTTAAACATTTGACAAGCTTATAGTAGTGGGCAATCTTAGTTGACATTTAATGGTTGTTCCACTCAAGAATTGTTCTCCGGAAAATCTGGGCAATCTGGAAATTTTTTTTTTTGGATCAATGTGTTTCGGTTGTTATACCATAGCATGTGCAGATTGAATGGTTGAGACATGGCTGCTTGATAACTTGGCAATGGATCTTATGGTTTTTGTTGTGAAAGGTGATTAACCACTTATGAGAAATGTCTGGCGTGGGCTTATGCGTAAATTGATACTATTCCTATTATTCTTATTGTATTGACTGAGACACAAGACGTCAGGCTAAAACCAAAAACAAGGGAGACTCTATCAAAATTTTTCATGAATGCATTGCTATAAAATTAAAACCATGAAACTGATCCATATATCTTACACTCAATTCTATCCCAAAAACTGGTCCATAAAAAGAACTTTCTTACAGTTAACCTAAAGGCTCGAACTTTCTTACAAATTTAAAGATTCAATCTTTCTTCAATTCAATTCCATCCCAAAAACTGATCCATACAAAGAACTTTCACTTAGCCTAAGAATAGATCATTACAAAACAAAACCAACAAGCCAACATACTCCAAGATCATTTGGAGCAATCTGAGTCGTCCTCTTGGTCACTATCTGAGCCTTCCGTGTCCTCTTCAAAGCCTATTGAATAAAATTGACAATTAAAAAAAATAAGATTAGTAAATAAGAACATCTATATCAATAAGAAGAATATGACTAGTAATTGAGTTACCTTTGTTAGTTTTACTCATCGGATTTGAAGGGCAGTTCTCTTATCATGTCCAAATTGAAAGCACATGTGACACTTTCTCATTTAACGGTTGAACGTCTAAATCTTTTCTTTGGTATCACTTTCTCCTCTTCGTCTATCTCATCATTCTTCTCCACAACACTCTCCTGCTGCTTTTTCCCAAGATACTTTCCTTCTTTTACACAAACAAAGAGCACCTTAGTGACTTCATTCAACCGGTTTCGTCCTTTGCTTGAAGCCCGAGTACAAATCCAAAACCCATTTTCTTGACCATAACTGTAACGACCCTGATTTTCGGTCGTTAAAAATTTCGTTAAATATTTGAATTTTATTGTTATTACTTGGATTTACCTTTTTATTTCCAAAGTTTGTCATAATTACGTTTTTGCCCCTTGAAAAATTATTTCTTGACGCTTTAGTCCGCTTAGCAAACCTAACTAGCTTTTAACCATCCGGTTGGAGAAACTAAGCTAGGAAGCTACCTAGTTACTTTTCCCTAACCGCAAAATGACCGTTTTGCCCCCCTTGAACCTTTTGAACATTTTGAACCCTAGAACAAAAATTGATTATTCATTTTCTTTTAAATATTTTGGTTTTAATCTTTGTCCATTGGACAATAAATGTTAGGGAAACTATTGTCCATTGGATAATAGAAACCCCATTAGTTTATATTAAATGTCTACTTTATTAAAGTGCTATGAATAGTAAAAAGTAACTTTTTGATTACTTTTTGATTATTTTAAAGTACCTTTTTGGATTACTTTAATGTTTAATCTTCCTAACAACTATTATCCATTGGATAATAGAAGTTAGGGTGGTTATTATCCATTGGGTAAAAGGTTCATCTTTCAACTTAGTACATGGGTTGATTAATTTAATATTTTCTTTTAAACCCCATGTGCCAAAGTACCAATTATTTTAAAATAAAAGTTGCCAAGTCACTATTGTCCATTGGACAATAGAAGTTAGGGGATTTATTACCCAATGGGTAATAGGTTGTTCTTCCACCCTAGCACATGGGAGACTTAAATATTAGCTTTGTACACATGTGCCTATTGATTTGTTTTAAATGAGAAAATCCTAGCCTTTAAAGTCTACCTTTGATCTTTTGGTACAAAAGTACCATTGTTTAATTGTTCTTGCACATGCATGCATATATATATATACCTTGAGAGAGAGAGAGAGAGAGAGAGAGAGAGAGAGAGAGAGAGAATTCGGTTGGGAGAGAGAGAGAGGGAGAGAGAGAGAGAGAGAAAGGAGGAAAGAGAGAGGAAGATTGGATTGTATTGATCTCTCTTGTACTTGAAATCCTTGGTATATCTATTCTTCATTGCTAGGAAATCACCTCCTTTGACACCTTGCAAGGATTTGAACCCTTGGATCTTGTACCAATCCCTTTCTTGCCCACCAAGGATCCATCCTAGCCATCCAATTGATCCAAGAT
>BPLS01030327.1:26010-38863 GCA_019656275.1 Rhododendron kiyosumense | reverse complement strand
TGATAATTTTAACATTTCTAAAAAAAAATACGGCCCTAAAACACGGGCCTCTACATTTAACCTTTCAGACCCAGCAATTTTCTTCCCCTTGCTCTACAACAAAATAGATTTGTTACATGGACAACATCTGTCTTATAAAACAGGACGGGTATCTTTAGAAATATTCTTTCTCAATGGTTCAGATTTCTCCCTTACACAAATTTTATTTATCCATACAAACAAATCCAACGGTCCAGATTTCTCCACTCTTTACATATAAACCAATGGCATCTTCGTAAATAGCTTACATTGTCCGGGCAAAAATACGGACCCGGGGGATCGAGGCAGCAGGCCCTACCCAGTGCAAAAAACGACAACTTTTTGAAGTAAAAAAAAATCCAAAAACATCAATTTGCAAATCTATAGAGAGGAAACGTAATTATGAGAGCCTTAGAGACAAAATTTGATTATGTCTCTTTAGAATAATATGATCAGAATAATAAGATTTTCACACTCGTTCAAACGGGTTAAAAATTGGAGCACTTAATTTTTTAACTATATTTTTTAATATATAAACGGTGTAAAAAAATTAAGTGCTCAAATTTTTACTCTGTTTGAATTAGTGCAAAGATCTTGTTATTTTAATCATATTATTCTAAAAGGTCGTAATTTATTTTTATCTTTCGGGTTCTTATATTAAATATTGAGCTCTAGTAATCACATTTCTGCTCCACAGGGTCCTAAATAAAAAACTTATATTTAATATGAGAACCCTAAAGATAAAAATAAATTACAACTCTTTAGAATAATATGATCAGAATAATAAGATCTTTACACTGATTCAAACAGAGTAACTTAATTTTTTACACCGTTTATATATTAAAAAATACAGTTAAAAAATTAAGTGCTCTAATTTTTAACCCGTTTGAACGGGTGTGAAGATCTTATTATTCTGATCATATTATTCTAAAAAGACATAATCAAATTTTGTCTCTAAGACTTTCATAATCACGTTTCTGCTCCATAGAATTGCAAACGGATGTTTTGGATTTTTTTTTACTTCAAAACGTTGTCGTTTTTTGCACTGGGTAGGGGCTGCTGCCTCGTCAGCGCAGCAGAGCCCCCGGGTCCCAAAAATACAAGCTGTAATTTGCCAGGTGTTTCCCGTGGGATCCCTCCCGTCCCGCAACCTCGCTTCCCCTCGATCCCCAGAACCCCCACAACTATAAACCCCTAAATGCCCTCTCTCTCTTTCTCTCCACCTTCAAAGCAATTGCGACGTTGCCGTGAAAGAAAACATGGCTCCGGAGAAGGTAAGCCCAGTCCTCTATCTCCCCGATCTCTCCCATCTTCCCCCATTTGATTTTGTGATTTCTGAGCCAAACATCTTTGTTTGAGGGAGGTGTTCGGTCCTGTTTTATATTTTTTTATATTATTTTTTATCTCCGTTGATTCTAGGATTTGAGGATTTGCTAGGAAACGAAAAAATGCTTGATTTCGCCATCGATTCCGCCACCGTCGACCACTGCCGTTGCTCTCAGTCAATCAAGGCTTGATTTCTTGGACTTCATTCTCTCCTTTTACACAGAAGCAATCCCAATCAAGATTTTTTTGCATTCCATGTGTTCGTAAAAATGCATCATACTACTGCACTTATATTGCACATATCACAAGAATACAAGTAGAAGATTCAGTCGTAAAAAGTACTTCGGGCTCATACAAATCGAATTCCTTATCCAGCTTTTGTTGCATTTCATATGTTTGTAAAAATGCCTCATACAAATCGAATTGAATGATTAGGAAATGTGGACTCTGTCATTTTTATGTCTGATTATTGCATTCCATTATTTTTTATCCATAAGCTAACAAAATTTTGTTTGCCGATCAGGGGAAAAAATGTAGAAACTTTATATCCATCTCAAAACCAATTGGCAATGAGTGGAGAGGTCCTAAATGTTATTAAGTGATCACCCATTCCACTCCCAAGCAATGTGGGATTCATTTCCTTTACATCCCCCCTCACGTGCAGCCGCGTTTGAGGTCTGTCACGTGTGGCCACTTTTTTGGTCCTATCATCGTGCAGCCTTTTCGCTGGTCTGTCACCGCGGGGCGTGGATTGTGAATTTTATAAAATGTGGGGTGGAACGGGCCCCGCTCTGATACCATGTAGAAACTTTATATCCATCTCAAAACCAATTGGCAATGAGTGGAGAGGTCCCAAATGTTATTAAGTGATCACCCATTCCACTCCCAAGCAATGTGGGATTCATTTCCTTTACAAAAAAAACATGGCCCCTGCTGCCAGCCTGCCATCAAATTGTAACTGAATTTGCAAAGAGGAGTACTGGTATTTTCACCTTTTGTGATTCAATAGCATGGATTGATCAGTCCGTGACCACCTATGGCTATGGTCCTATGGAGAAAAAAAAACTACGGGTACACCATCTGGTGGGATGATCTCTAGGGAGGGTTGGCTTACAGGACCTATAGGGGTTGCATCTAGACCGTCCATCTCGACGATAAATCAGCTCCATTCGGATTAAAATCTTGAACAATTCGTCCCTAATTTTTTTTTCTTTTGGCAAAGATTCTTAAAATAGTAATGTTTTAAACAAATTTAACGGGTCCTATTACAAGTGTACACGACTCCAAATGAAATACCTGTACTACTCTTGATTTTCCTCTTTTTTTTTTCTTTTTCCCCGACTCTCTCTCTCTTTTACCTCGCCTCTCTCTTCTCCCAACGTCAGATCCACATTTAACAGGTCCACTACCAGGGGAATGGCTCGCGAACCACCACCTTCAGCCCTTGGTTGTTCTTCCTTCAAAGGTACAAAAATTCTTCCCCTTGCTTTCAGTTTCTTGGCCTTTTTTCCTCATAGGTTTCTTTTTGTTATATTAAGTTTTTTGATTGGAATTGGTGATATCAGTAGCTGTGAAGTACTTAATACTGGCTTCATAAATTGGATACTTTTTTTTTGCAAGGCCGGCTCATTGTCCCCAAGCATTTGAGCAACTGATTTAATGTTGTTGAATTTAATTATAAATACCGCTGGTAGTTAATGGTTATGGTCCGAAATGAAGTTCTGAATTTTAAAGGTTTTTTATTTCAGGTACATATGAGAGAATCTTCTTATTCACGTTGAGTTTGTTGTCGACTAATATGTGAGTACATAATATATGGGACTTGATTGTTTGTTGCCTTGGCAAAATATATGACTTCTATATATCTAGAGGCAACTCGAGGAATTGAGTGTATGGATCATCTATGAACTACAATTCTGATAGTTTAATTAAGAACCATTTTACGACATGTTTGGTTCACCTGCTTATTTGTTTCACTGATCTTTGATGGTTTTTAGGACATGTTTGGGTTTGCTGTGGTTTTATCAAATAGCATGTTTTAAATGCAGAGCACTGACTGGTGTGCTTAGATTTCTTCTGATTTCGTTGATGCAGAACACTAACTGATTAAATGTATAGCACTGGCTAGTGTGCATATATATCCTCTTATGTTAAATAAATGTAGAGCACTAGTTGGTGTGCTTAGATTTCTTCTAATTTCGTTGATGCAAAGCACTAACTGATGTGCTACTTGGTTTTAACTTTTTACCTGGTATTTACTGGAATTTCATAAGCAAATTGATAGTTCTTTGTAGCTAGCTTAAATGTATAGTTGGGGGAGTGCTACAAGCACGGGTAATTTCATATCGTGCCACTAAGGAGAAAACACACTAATGTTTGAGCCACTAGCTAGCAAGTGCCGTAGGCACGGGCAATTCCAACCGGGGTGCGTAGTGCTGTAGGCATGGGTAAACACTAGTATACAGATAAAATACATTCCACGCTCATTTTTACTGTCAAGGATGTTATTTGTTTTCCATACTATATACGTGGGGATGAACACAATAAGCTTCTCCAAATAACACTCAATAACCTTAGAATGGGAATGAAAGCATCAATCTCAATGTCCATGATTGTTAAACTTTTAAGTTCACCAATCATGTGGCTATCGAAGAGGAAGCTGATTTGTTTTCTAGATTCATGAATACTCCTAGCGAAAATCATATTGGAGCTGCAAAAATGTTTTGACTTATTTTAAAGGATCAATCCACTATGAGATTAAGTTTTGCAGGGACTTGAAGGTTAAATTAATTGGGTTACTTGACAATCATAACTGTGGCTACTTTGATGATTCAAAAATCACCTTTGGGTACTCATTTTCTCTTGGTTCTAGAGTACTAGCGTTTTGCCGGTTCTATGTACGGGTGCAAAAATAGATCACATTGGTGTTTTTTCGGCCCCGTAACACAACGCTAGTTGCTATAGATTGATTGATGATAATTAATTGATTTTCTTGGGCTTCAAAGAGGCATCAGAGTATGGCACAATCATCTGTTGAAGCAAAATATGTTTTAGCTAGTTTAGCAACCTCCCAAGCAATTTGATTGAAGAGTGATAATCTATATCCTAAGAAAATTTACCTAAGCTTCAAAAGCTTCAGTCCCTAATTTCTAAACCCTCCTTAAAAGTTAAAAGTAAATTTTCACTCTTTTTCTCACGTGACTCTCCTCCCTCCCTCCCAACCATTCCTGATTCTCCTATTTTTACTCTTTTTTGCTTTTTCTGAAATAATTCTCTCAACACTGCAGAAGTTATCCCCGTGAAAATAGGCCCCTTGTTTTGCACAACACGTTGAGTCACAGCTATCGCCATAACATGTTCAACAAGGTTAAACATAGGCAAAGTCAATAAGTTTTCAATTTTTCGTGCATTAAACGGGAATAATACTAGTATTTGATCGAAGTTAATGAGAAAAAAGAAGTAGATATTTTTTGTGATACCAAATCAGCCATTGGAAGAAAGAAGTGTGTTTTCTACATCCGTAGTCGACACATAGCATTAAGTTCATTCAAGAATCAATGTAGTGAAGGTGATAAAGAGCTCACATTTTGCAAGTCAAAATAACATATTGCTAATATGAACGTACAAAGGCTCTACCAAAAGAACAATTTCAGCATTTCACGGAGCTTCTTGGACTTATGGAATGACACATTAAGGGGAGCAATGTTGATGTAATGTTATGTCCAAATAGCACTTAATACGTTGGGCCTATACTCGTTGCTTTACTCCAGTTGCCCTTATGCTGTACATTGTCCAAACTAGAATTAGTTTATGTGGAAACAATTAATACAACCGTCAAGGGGTTGTTTCAATGTAAATGAACTTTCCTAAAACCTTCATTGTTTCTATTTCAACAACTCCCGAATAGATAACCCAAACTCTTTGCCAAAAACTAAACACATCAAGGAGCCCAAACAAGTAGCAGCAAGGTCAAAACTGTTTTGCTACTGAACTAAAAGAACTTCCACGAACAACACGTTTTTTCCTAACTGGAGATTGTGCCACAGCTGGACAACACGGGCCAACGAATTATCTAAAAAGGCTATTCTCAAGAAGCCCAGTTGCCGGTTGAGGTCAAATCCCAATGTTCTTTCCTTTAGGTGCGGGTGTAAATTGAAACTTCATTGACACCGAGCAACCCAAACAAATTTGCTGAAACTAGGGACGGAATCTCACCAGAATCAATGAATACCCAAACCCATCTTCACTCATTGGCCAGGGCCGTTTTAAGACGATCTTTCAAGAGTAGGTTCGATTAAAGTTGTTAACTAGGAAAAGCAGCAGTAAGGTTATGGTTTAGGTGAAAGAAAATCCATCGAGTTCCAGTTCTGCTTTGGTTATAGTATATTTCAAGTTCGGTTTAGGCAAGAAAAAAATGGGCCGAAAACCAACCTCCTAGCTGAAACTAAACCTAACAAATAAGCCAAAACAGGTAGAAACGGGATGGTGTTGGTGATGGTGATGGTGGATGGTGGAGTGGTGGTAGTGGTGGCTATGGTGGTGTAGGAGGTTGTATGGGTCGATTGTTAATTTAGAGAAAAAAAATTAACACTGTTAATTGTGGTGGTGATGGTGGCAGCGGGGTGGTGGTGATGGTGGCGGTGGCGGTGGTGGTGGCGACATGGTGGTGGTGGTGGCATGATGGTGTGGGTAGTGGCGGTGGCGGTGGTGTTGGTGGCATGGTGGCAGCGGTGGTGGTGGCAGCGTGGTGGTGGCGGTGTGGCAGTGGTGAGGGTGGTGGTCGTGGTGGCGGTGGGGCGGGGTGGTGGTGGTGGTGGTGATGGTGGCGTGGTGGTGGTGGTGGCAACATGGTGGTAGTGGTGGCTAGATCATCTCTCTCCAATCACTTTTTTTTATGAGGAGTATTTTTGTCAACAAAATAATGAAGAGAACTTACTGGACTATAGGCTCTTTGGGCAGGACCTAAAAGACTATTCTTCACCCAGACCGGACCGGCCAGAAAGTTCCCCATCATTTTATTTTCTGTGGGCACACGCCCCAAAATTTTCGGGATTTTGGTTGTAAAATTTGGGTGCGGCCCTCTTTTTGAAAAGCGCGGCGAAACGCCTCGATTCAGAGTCGCCACTCGGGTTTTAGCGGTGAAACACCCAAGGAACCGAACTCGAAAATGTTTTTGCTACGTTTGCTTGATTTGAAAAAATTTGATTTGATTTGAAAAGGCGCAGACTGGTCCGTCGTCACCTTCGATATCTGAGGTTCGGGAGCCAGGTTACGAGAGGGGAGGGTTTTATGGCATCCCTCTCGCCAATCCGAGAATCGGTCTCTACTTAGGCATTTTGTAAAATATTTGCATTTTTTTCTCATTTGATCATTTTTTAGCCAGTTAGGGCGGGGGAACAGTTAACGGAGATTAATATTGTAACAGCTCGCAATTTACATGACAAAATGTTGGTGAATGATGATTTGCTTGAATTGAATTAATGTAAGAACATAGATTGAGAATAAGCACTGTGAACAGTTGCAACGAGATAGTGTACGCTGTTTTTCAGGCGTGTGAGCAGACAACACACTGGCATGCAGTGGCCAAGCATCTGCACGCCACCATGCCCTACGCACGCCACCAAAGAGCTGGCGTACACTACCCTTTTGTTTTCACAGTCTTTGCTTTCAACCCTCTAGGCTCTGGAATGGACCAGCGCACACCCAGGACAAATCACGCAGTTCATAAGACAGTCATATTTACAGATACAGACGTAAGAAATGGCTGAGAGCCATGAAAACAGACAAGAAACCCCATAAACAGAATAGAGGAACAATAAGAGGTCAGGATTGAACTATGATGTAAGGGTCAAGCACTGAACCTTAGCATACATGCCGTACGCCACTCTTAAGAGCCCGTACGCCAGGCCTGCCATTTGTCCAGTGTTTGGCTTTATATCATCTGGGCTCTAGAACATAACCAGAAACACCCCAAAGGCCTTCCAAAGCAAGAAAGATACGAGTATTGAAAGCTACACTAGCAGTTCTAAAATGCAGAAAACAATAAACTGGTTTTTAGCATGCTAAGGACGTGATGAACATGAAATATAGACAACAGACAGACAAACCACGATTCCCACGCCAGCAATGCACGTACCGCCATGGCTGGCGTACGGCCTGAATATGCTGGCGTGCGCCATGTTTCGTCTCTTGCGATTGTCTTATTTTACCAGTAAAAGGCCAGGACTAGTATCAGTTACTAGCCTGGACCTTTCTGGTTCCCCTCAAGGGTTGGAAACAGAAAGCCACGCAAAGGTGGTATACCTTTGGTGTGAAGGATGGAAGGTGGTTTGAGCTTTGAAGGTTGAAAATGGAGGTTGGATGGTGACTGACCAGTAATGTGGGTATGTGGTACTCCTCTACCTCTTACTCTTTCAATGGAGACGAGAGAACAAGAGAAAGAAGAGAGAAAGAGAGCTTAAGCTATTGAATGTGGTTAACCCCTTGCAAATGAATGTAAGGGGGGTATTTATAGAGGAGAGAGGGACTGAGATCAGTTGGGTTAGGAGTTTGGTTAGGTTAGAGGGAGGAGTCCCATGCATTTAATGCATGGGACTAGGTGATGGGTTGTGTAGGAGAGAGAGGGGGACGTCCCCTGCAAAATGCAATGATCAGGGGGCTCTGCGCCATACTGGGGTGGTTACAAAGTCCTGAGCATGTGACAAAAAAGCGGTGATTTGACCGGCCTTGACCATGCGTACGCCATCTATAGACCTGCGTGCGCCAGTCAAACTGAGTCAATGGTGGATGTCCGACATGTGGCAGTTTCCTGGCGCACGCCAAGTGAAAGCTGGCGTAAGCAAGTAAGGTTTTGCTGGGGGCCATATGGCTCTAGCTTTGAAGGGATTTGAAATGGGCTTGAAAAGGGAATATCCAAAGCTCAAAGCTCAAGACCTTCCATCGACCTCGGAGCGTTTTCAACCTTTTATCATCATTGGGGTAACAAAAGACCGCAAAACGCGCTGATCCGGATAGTCCGGAATAGGGTGTCTACATTTTCAACCCACCATTACCACATACAAGAATTGTAGGAACTAGCGACCTAATTCTGGACCTAAACATTGGGCCTGAATCCCTCATTGCTTTATCAGCTTCCCGTCCAACCAATCAAGTAGAATGTTTTTTTTTTTTAAAAACTTTTATCCCCTAAAATATCGACATTTTTTCTACTTCATCATTAAACTATGTAACAGAAAATTTTGTCCCCTCAACTTTCTGTTCTGCAATTTATTTTGTCCAAAATTTTACCTAGAAATTGGACGAAATAGATTGCAATCAAAAAATTGAGGGACAAAATTGTTGTTTACGTAGTTGAGGAACACAATAGACAAAATATGAATAATTTAGGGGATAAAAGCAAATTTAACTCAATAGGAAACACCGTAACCTATTATGTAGTCATGATGCATTAGTGAGTTCTTTGTATCAACGTTTTGTGAGATATTCTCATGTCTATTAATGGAAATGAAATAGATAAAAACTACACAGTAAGCATCACATCATTGATCATAAACAAATGCTACAAGGGCGACGGGAACAAGAGTAACAATACAGTTTATAAAGCTCCAACAGTGGGCCTGTATAGTAAGCAAAAATTATACGAAAAGAAAGGGGGGTACAAAATAGCCATAGCGGAGGCATCGGATGGACGTCAAGTGATTGATACCATCCCTCCAGATATTATCCCGGAACTTCTTTGTTTTCGAAGGTGAATCTATCAAATTTGATCAACCATTAACGAGTAATCCTAATGCATGTGGGCGGATTTTGTGTGGGTGTGTGTGGGAGGGGGGACTATTTAATCACACCATGCTAAAAAGGGTATTGATAATTTAAGGACAATATTTGTTATTTTCAAGGCTATTTATTATCCATTTCAGTTAAAGGAAATAAGGAGCAACACAACTAGGAGTAGCCCTCCCTCAATTATTTTCCTAACACTTCATTTCGGTGAAGGGTGGAAGAGTCCACCTTCAATTATTTGGATACAAACACACGAAAACAGAAATAGTTCAACTAAGTTATGGGGAGGACCACCGGAAAACGAAACATAAAACCAACAGCAAAGAAGAATTATTCATTTGCCGGGAAC
Source organism: Rhododendron kiyosumense (assembly GCA_019656275.1). Lineage (NCBI taxonomy): Eukaryota > Viridiplantae > Streptophyta > Magnoliopsida > Ericales > Ericaceae > Rhododendron > Rhododendron kiyosumense. The sequence continues at coordinate 29,388 of BPLS01030327.1, read as the reverse complement.
AAGAAGTTGTTTTTTGAGGGCTTCGGCGTCCTTATCCTTGAGGAAATTCATGTACCATATGGCCGATCCTTTAGGATACCTTGTGAAATTTTCATCTCTGAACTCAATATAAATCAGTCCAAAACGATTAGTGTAACCAGCAGACCATTCGAAGTTGTCATACAGCGACCACACAAAGTAACCCTTCACCCTAACGCCGTCGCTGCCAAAATAAATAAGATTTGCACATGAAATAAGGTTTTATATTTTTGTTATTACTCGAAACAAATCTCAGACAAAGTTATTGGAGTGACTACGTACTCAATTGAATCCCGAAGGCAACGGAGATGATCAATGTGGTAATTTGTCCTCATTTCATCCACTCTTGCTTCTGTGAATCTGTTTTTTAAACTGCTCTCTTCGCCCAACCCTACAAAAAAGGGAAGAATATTTAGGACCCAAACAAGAGAGAGAAATCTCTTCTAGTTTTTTTATCATTTCTCCACAGTATTGAAAATTCTAAGAACAAAAATATTCGGATAGATAGGGGAGTAATCACTTACCATTCTCTGTGATATAAATGACCGGGTTTTTGTACTTTTTCTTTATGTACATCATAATTTCATAAATTCCTTGTGGGTACACATAGATCCAACTGCAACTAGCCTGCGACGTTATTGTCAAAAAAAGATATATCTTATCATTTCAGAACTAAACATTTTGTTTACTAATAGAAGCTAGTTTTTCTTTTCTTTTCTTTTTTTGGCACAGCAAAGAAAAAAATTAAATGATAACCGAAGGAGGTTACAATGGATAAAGGACGAGTATATAAACATCCCAGTGAGAGTGGCACCCAAATCTCATGACAAACATATGCCATATGCGCAGTCCTATTTTGGTGAACTTTTAGTTGAAGTTATATAGAGGCCTGACCTGTGGACCAATCGGAACCCCATTCCGCACACCTGGAAAAGTTATCACATACCACCTTAGTAAAAGTATCGGAAGTCGGTTTAATGATTGAATAAGAACTTATAGAGTTAATAATTTTGGGCTTACTTGAGTACTTAACCTTAGGATCCGTGACATAGCTTAACTTTTCAACTTGACTCTGTGATGCATCTGCTACATACTGGGCAGTATAGTAATTTATTCCGAGAAAATCGTATGACCCTTTCAATTTCTCGGATTCAATATCTGAGAATTCGGGTAGTCGGCTCCCTACAAGTTTTCTCATAGATTGCGGATAACAACCATTTACCACTGGACCCACAAACCTGATCAAACACATAAGATGTCAAAAAATCATAAGTTGCCGCAGTTAAAAAAAAAAATTTCAAAAGTTTCTATATCAACTGTAAACTTAATCTCATCGAAAAGAACCTAGGAAGGACATGAAACTGTACGAGAATAGTCAACTTAATATTGAGTAACAGGAATCAAAATGTATTTTACTTGTTTTGTTTATTGGATAAGTTTAGGAAGTTTATGGTACGTTGTACCTTCTTTTCTAGGTTTATTTAGCTTTTATTATTTTATTATACATAAAAAAGGTATGAAGGCCCCCATATTTACATTTCACTTAGCCCCAAATAAGCTAGAGTCAGCTCTGCTTTCATTATATAAGCATGCATTTTCCCTTGCTAGAATGTATAGTATGGAGTAGTACTCACCATCCCAACATGAAATCTAATGCTCGTTCTGCAGCATCGATATCAGCTTTCGAATCATTGTAAGGCTCCATCCAGTTTACCACATTAGTGATTCCAATCTTCCCCTTTTGGCATGCCTATTAATGATCAAACATGTTCCATATTCAATTCATTAGAGCCAGTTCCAAATCTCTAAAGTTTTGAGACGAGACAGAAGTCAATAATTATTTTATATCAATTAATAATTCTATGTTATCATACTAGTGTGGGAAGTGGGAACGTAAAGTAAAACCAATCGAACCTGATATTTTTTCCTATAGATATCTACTGCAGCTGCATGAGCAAGAAGAAGGTTGTGCGTGACTATGTAAGGTTCTGTAGCAGGATTCCCATTGTCAATTGGTTCCAATGGAGTACTTGTATTAGATCGATGTGAGTGCTCGAAACTCCATGTGCTATCTTCTGTCGAAGATGTAAGAGGCGTTGCGGCAGTAGTGCCTCGACCTGGTGCGTTCGTGCCAGTTACATACCCACACTTACTGAAGCTCCATGGCTCATTTAGTGTGATCCAATTTTTCACTCGATCACCAAACTCCCAAAAGCAAAGATCCACGTAGTCACAAAAGTCGGCCCTAACATTTGATAGACCACCAAAGCTCATTTGATTACTTAAACATCCTCGTTAATTACGACATCTATGAGGTGGATATATAGCTAATTGATAAATCGGATTCACTTACACTATTTTAGAACTTAGAAAGCCGCCATATGCATCTTCCAAAGCTTGGGGAACGTCCCAATGAAACAGAGTCACAAATGGTGTTATACCTACGTACATATATACACCAATACAAATTATGTTGGTATGCACGCATACAAACTTTTTGAGATTAAATGAAAACATGATTTCCTATAATTCGTATCAAAATCCATTAAGATCATGATTAATTTGAGAGACATAACCATTTGCTATAAGCTCGTCAATCAGATCATTGTAAAACCGGATCCCTTCCTTGTTAATACCCAAGTTTAGCTGTCCACCTGACAATTGCATTATACTTCAATTAAACTGGTTGAAGAATGTCAAAAGCAATTTCATAAGTGATTGCATAAAGCCAGCAAAAAGAACTGAAACAATCAAATCTTACAAGGCAAGATTCTGGACCATGAGATTGAGAACCTAAAGGCCTCCAAACCCATTTTCTTCATGATCTTCACATCTTCCTACAATTTCATGTGTTCCAAAAGCAAAGGGCGATTTGGAAAAGACGTCATTGCCATCACTATTCGTACTTAATTCGTAGTGATAAATGAAACTGCATAAACTAGCTACCTATATTATTCAAAACAATTTACCTTAAATTGACGATAAAAATCAATTGCCGTGTTTCCGTTGCTGCCATCCATGATCCTACCTGCCATTTCACCAAAAAGATGAAAAGATGATTATTAATTGCTAATACTAGCTATTAGCTCTCTTATGCAGATTTGCATGTTAAATACTATTTGGTAGTGTATTTTTTTATTTTGTTTTTTTTTGAACAGCAAAAAATGATTTTATTAAGCGATCATTCAAAATAAATTACAAATATTAATTAAAAGGATCCAAGCATGAGGCATCAAACCGGAGGAAGAGAAAAACCAAAAGAAATACAACTTCTCACTCCAACAATCAGATGCCAAGCCAGTCCCCTTGGGTTAGAATTGGTTTGTTATTTCTATGGACACAAGTGATACAACCATCTAC